>SOPF01026122.1:0-27511 GCA_012979155.1 Hypericum perforatum
AGAATCGGTGGGGTCGTTGATTGGCTTGGTGCGTTGTGTTTCAGAGGCGCAGGTTGTGGAGATCCCTGCCCAGGCTAAGAAGAAGCCGGTGGAAAGGTGCAGACGTTGTTTATGTTGTTTGGTTGGTGGTGTTTGGAGCGAAGATGTGCTTGTTGGTTTGCAGGCTAATATGTTATTTGATTTGTGTTTTGCAGGAAGAAAGCACCCTTGGGTGAACCCAAGGCAAAGAAGGCTAAGAAGGAGAAATCGGGCGGGGACCCTAACAAGCCTAAGCGCCCTCCCACTGCATTCTTTATATTCATGTAATAATCCTGTGTTTCTACCAATGTTATTAAGTGATTATGTGGTGGTGCAGGGAGCTTTTTTCGGGACTGCTGTTTGTTAGTTCTTTTAATTATATATTTTATACTGTTCAGGGATGTGTTTAGAAAGGAGTTTAAGGAAGCAAATCCAGGGTCTAAAGATGTTAAAATGGTATGCCTTTGCCCATCAATTTGTGCTTTGGTTATTGATCAATTGGGGTTGTATTTGCTGATGTTTTTGTTTTTTTTTTCCTGCCTTTTAGGTTGCAAAAGAAGGTGGTGCAAAGTGGAAGTCATTGTCTGATGAGGTATGTTTGTCTACTCTTGTTGAGCTCCTTTCTTCGGCTGGTTATTATATATTTTGGTTTCTGTTTTTTTTTTGGGCACAGGAGAGGCAGCAATATGTTGATAAAGCTGCTGAGCTTAAGGCAGAGTATCAGAAGGCATTGGAAAGCAATGATGCGGAGAAGGAAGATGCAGTAATGCTTATGATAACATGTTTTCCTCGCGCTTCTCTTTTGCTAGACTGCTTATACCTGTGGCTCATGCGATCTTCTGTCCTGTTGTTCATAGGATGATGTTGGTTCAGACAAGGAAAGTGGTCAACATGAAGTACAAGAGGTGTCCGATGATAAGGGAGGTGGTGATGAAGAATTACAAGATTTCTGATGGCGAGTAGGACGTTAGTATGCGAGGTTATGTATGAACTTCTCATGTAGGGTTGTAAATCATTTTGAACTCAGTAGCTAGTGGTAGTTTTGAACTGCATAGGAGTAGTTTGGTCTAGGTTCTCAAGCTTAATTTGCTTGTCGTAATTTTGTGTTTTAATGTAAGTGCAGCTTGGTTGTCTTCTCTTGTTGACTCCAACTTGGGTAAAAATGGTGATGTGATCTGTTTTCACAGTTAATCCTTGTAACTTGCGATCTTTTGCATCGAACGATCGGTTGTTTTATGACGAGTACTAAAATGTCGTATTGATATGTTTGCTTTTATGATTTTGTTTCTGAGTTGGATATTCAATGCCATCTTGATCATTATAATGTTTTGTCATTGATATACCTTTCAATCTTATTCATCAGGTTTAGCATTAAAATAGGAGCTAACTTTGTAGTTGTCCGCTCAAATATGAACATGTAAATCTTGGATATAATGAGGCATTTGTATCATAATTGCAAGACAATGAGAAATCTCAAGTATTACCAATTACTAGAGGAATATAGTAAACAAACTTCAGGAAAAGAGGAAATTTACTGCTACAACAAAGTGACTGTCCTATGAAATATGGTGGTGTACGACAATCTTGAGTCAGCATCTGACTGGCTCCTACTCCTCTTGCTCTAACGGGGGCACGGTGGCAGAGGCTTGCCACATAAGCAGAGGTTGTGAGCATAAGCTACCGCTGGGAAGATATTGTATGGTCTTCCCTGAGGGATCTCTCCACAAAGTCTGTTGGCTCTGAAGCTAGCATGTCTCAGGTGTTTGATTCCCAACAAGGTTGTTGGGATCTTCCCTGTGAGCCCATTGATGGATAGGTCGAGCCACTGGAGGCCGGTCAAGTCCCCCAGTGCAGTAGGGATCGAGCCTGATATGTGGTTCCTTGAGATATCCAGTCTCTTCAGCTCGATGAGGTTCGAGATTGAACTTGGGACGTGGCCGGTTATCCTGTTGCTTCCTATGTTCAGCACTTGGAGGCTGAGTCCATCGACGAATTCCGAAATTGTGCCTGAAATCTGGTTCCTTGAAAGATCAAGTACCTCCAGAAACTTGCTTGACCTGCTGTTAAGGAGACTTGACAGAAACCCTGTAAGCTGATTTCCTTGGAGCTCGATCGAGGATATTGTTTCTGGCAACTTGATCTGCGCAATATCGAACTTCAGTTGGTTGCCTGAGAGCTTGAGGTTCTGCAAGCTAGACATGTTGGTTAGGAACCCAGAAATGCTACCAGAGAGGAAGTTGTCTGACAGATCTATGGATGTCAAAGAACGTGGACTAGTGAATTTCGGAAGTGTTCCTCTCAGTTTACAGCCGGCTAGGCGGGCGTCTGTGAGCTCTCTATCTTTGATCCAATCGGGAACCGATCCTAAGTTGAGACTGTTGTAAGACAAGTCTATCTGCAACAGAGAAGGAAAGCTTCTTCCTCGAACGACCGGTAAAGGTTCTACCAAGGAATTTCTAGATAAGTTGAGGTACCAAAGGCTCTGCAGTCCTGCAATGGATGCCGGAATGCGACCCGTCAACCTATTAGAACCAAGAGAAAGGCGTGTAAGTGATTTCAGGCCAATGTGACTTGGGATACATCCTACCAGATGGTTGTGGTCCAGGGACAGCTCCTGAAGTTTGGCCAAGTTGAAAAGTGAAGCAGGTATCTGTCCTGATAGTTGGTTATTGGACAGGTCAATAGAAGTGAGATTTCGTAATGGTCTCATGATATCCGGTATGAACCCAGACAACAAATTGAAGCTAAGATCAAGAAATTGCAAACCGAGGAAGTTCTCGAAACTGGTAGGTATAGGACCGGCTAGCCGATTCCTGGCCAAATTCAACTGCTGCAGCTTCCTCAGGCTCCCAAGGCTTGGAGGAATCTGCCCGCTCAAATGGTTCCCACTGAATGAGAGGGTCTTGAGACTAGACAATTGATCTAGCTCATGAGGAATACTCCCTTCAAAAGCATTGTCTTCAAGGACCAAACTTGTGAGGTGTGCCAAATTCGACAAGCTTCCCGGAATAGTCCCTCTGATATGCTTCATACCAGTGATCACCAACTCTTCCAAGAAACTCAAATTCCCTAGAGATGGTGACAAGTTTCCCTTCATGTACATGTCACCCAAATTTGCGGGTCCTGCAAGTGCCAAACTAGTGACCCTCCCCTCAGAATTGCAGGAAACACCTTCCCAATCTCCTCCACAGCAGTCTCTCCCTATCCATGAAGACAGAACACCAGTAGTGTCCACTTGGATTCCTGACTTGAAACCCACCAGAATTGCCCTGTCTGCTTCTGAACAAACAGGAACAAACTCATTTTCCTGAGCCAATCCTCCTCTTGGGAAGAAACTAAATAGTGAATATATCAGGAAAAGCTTGGAAACCCACCAAGGAATCTGCATTTTATGAGGTGGGTCGGGATCAAAAACTGTTATTTGGTTTCTGACAAATTTGAGTGGGGAAGGAGGACAACATTCTAACATGAATAAAGTGAAAAGGGGTAACAAGACCACATGGTGTCTTGTTTTAGTATGTTTCTTCACGTAGACAATAAGGTATAATGATGATAGAGATGGCCCTTCTCACAACAACACAAAAAAAAAAAAAAAATGGGAGGGAAAAAAATTGAAGGACCAAGGAAAAATTATAGAGGATTTAAGTAGGTATCATGTGGTTTTCTACTAGGCCTACAAGAAAAAATGGACCGTCGTCCACTCTTATTTATAGTTACAAGTAGAAAAATATATACTGATTAATCAAAATTCGTAAGAAATATGCACATTTTCTTTATGTCACTTTCTCACCCTGCTAATTGGACAAAAAGAGGGGTAAATTTGATTTGAAGAGGCTCACATGCAAATTTTACGACCGTTTGATAGAAATTCACGAGAGCCCTAAATTCTACTCGAACGTTGGAGCGCACCTTAGGTTTCAAAGGTGGTGGTCCTGCTTTTTTTTGAAAATCAATCCTCGATTCGCATATGAGCTGTTTATTCATCTTTGGTTGGCTCTAATCCACGACTTGTTGGTTGCCCTTAATTTTTTGGGCCGACAAAGCAGATAATACATACATAACGTATTTCAATTAATCAAAACATTTGGTTAATAATAATAAAAATATTTACTTGTCAACAAATTCGTAACCCAACCACACAAAAAATACAAATATGTATAATGACAATGGTTCAAAGATAGACTTTATCATGATATAAAATTTTAATTGTAAAAAAAATAATATATATATTTTTTAAAATAGTTGTCCTGCAAATTAATCATAATATGTTGGTATTTTGCCCTTATTTTTCAAAGATTGCAGGAAAGGGAAAAGTTGCAACTTGTTTGGAGTTGCTTCGCTGTGTGCCCCTTCTCTAGACTATCATGCATTGTTTGTAGGGGAAAATCATTGTAACTTAACTTAGAACATTATAAATAGAAAAATATATTAGTAATTGGCCCACTCTATTTTATTTTGCCCGACAAGAATGCGAGTACTATGGAATTATCATTTAACATGGTATTCCCACAATACCAAATGATCATAAGACCTAAGATACGAATTAGATTACTAAATGTTCAATAATACTTGGTATATAACAACTCAGTTAATGAAAGAGATAAGCCTGATACTCGAAAATACATGTTATGGCTTAATACAAACGTATCACAATTTTTGCACGTTGTTTTTTTATATAGATAAAGTCATGTTTATTACTCCAAACAAGTTGCACAAATATAGCATAGTCAAAATGTGTTTTAAGACAGTGAACATTAAAAAAACAACTCCTAATAATATAAGCACTCGCATAAATAGAAAAAGTTGTGTTTTAAGGACGTGATATATTGCAAAAGGCTTAAATTTGATCTAAAAATTTTGAGTTATAAATATTCGGATATAATGCAAAAAAAAAATTGGATTTTACATGAGCAATCGAATATGCTACGCGGGTTCTTCTGTGTTTCATTGTTTTCAATTTGAATAAATTTGAGTTGACGAATATTGTTACAAGTAAATCAAAATAAGATCATTCTAATTTAACTAATTTCTGAAGTTAAATAATAAAAAATATTAATATTAAACATTTGCTTAAAGAATTTTATTATTTTTATTTAACGCAAATCTCAATTAATCAATAATAAATCAGATAACATGAGTTATAAAACAAAAACCAAAGTGACCGTTTTTGCATGTGGGCTGTAGCACTTTTGAGGTTGGCACTTTAGTTTGACCCAACACGAAAAAGTAATCATCATCACAGTTGTTAAAGAGCTTGATTGCTCTCATTCTCTTTCAGAATCAAGTTGCTTAGTTTTTTAATAAATGCCTTTACTAATTTCTTCTCATTGGTTGGTTGGTAAATATATATAATTCCAGAGTTTTTTAAAGAGACTTGAAGTTTTCGAAATACAATAACGTTATATAATTATTTAAACTCCAATACAATAATATATTTATTTGAAATGAGTTTCCTATAAATTTTTTTTGAGAATAAGAAATTTCATTCATTCATAATAAGCCATCCGGCATCTACAAAGTGCAGCTATGAAAAAAAAAAATAATAAATATACTTCAGCCCCTTCGCTATGGTACTTCCCTATCTGGATCTGGCCATGGATGTGAACGATAATCCATCTTTCGCGAAGATCTCTTCCAAAAATGGAGTAGTTTTCCATTAGTGACCATGCAGTATACCATAGAGCTAAACAAAAGTAGAGATCCAAATAGAACTAAAACAACTAGAAAACAACAAACAACCAAAACAAACTCTCACCAAGGGAGACGAAAACTCTCACAAGGAGAGACTCACTCCGTTATTCAACGGAAGAAGCATGACAAAATAAAATAAAGGGTTTTGACCATAGCCAAAATCTTAATAACAAACAAACACAGGGACGAAATAAACAGAAAGAAAAAGAAAAACAAACGACGAACAATGTTCTCAAGGAGTCGTGAAAGTAGTAGTCAAAGACCGGCCCGCCGTGGAGTGTGCAGAACAAAAGGTGAAGATAAGGGGAGAAGCCGGCCCGGTATGAGCCTCCCCTCCTACCTGGGGTTATCTACCTGGAAGTCAAGAAAAATTTCCTATAAATTTAAGTACGTGATCACTAATTTTCTCTCCCTTCTTTTTATGATCAATGATCCATTTTAACTCAATATTCCCGTCAATTTTGACCGAAAAATCACAGCAGACATTATAATTTTAAATTTTCGAAAAGTTTCTGAAATATTTGTCATTTTGTTTCACCTTTTTTCTTCCTCTCTTTTTCTCACGAAATATATGTCAGAAAATAATTTTTTTTTTTGTAGGGAGAAAATATTCTTATGATTGAAAGGTTGTTCAACTATCTTTTCGCGGATCGTGAACGGACATTCAGCATCCTTTTCTGACCAACGATCTAATTATGAATTTAAAACTTGTGGTGGAATACAGCCTTTCTTCCTCCCTACTAATTACTATTTGACAAATGTTTATGCGACAAAATGGTGATATTGTGATTATCACGTAATAGTTGCAAGTATAACGATATTATTAATTTAGTAAATAACTATTTTAGGATATTGAGTTAGATTGTAAATTTTTTAGGGAAATGATACTTTAAATATCTTGTGGTTTATAAAAAATACTTTAGTACCTTGTGGTAAAAAATCTTTCAATCGAGACATAAATCACCTAATTCACATCACTTTAGTCATACATCACCTAATTCGTCAGACTTTTAGTCCGCTCAATGTGAGAGTTTTTTAGGTGACTAAAGTGATGTGAATTAGGTGATGTATGATTCGATTGAAGAGTTTTTTAACACAGCATACTAAAGTGATTTTTCGGTAAATCACAGGGTACTTAAAGGTTTTTTTCCCAATTTTAACATGAAATTATCTAAGTTGTCGTTTTATAAACATTATTTATCAAAAAAATAATTTATTTGCGATCATCAGGTTTTTCGAACAAATATCATCTTAGTGCATTCCAGATCCAAACTATTGTTCTTCGTCCATTTTTTTATGGGACGCTCAGTTAGCAATCGACCGAACGTAATTTAATTGAACATTACTGCATTTCGATTAGTTTTTGGTGATAAAAAATTTCTATTCTGAATAATACTTCAAAATTGAAATTTGTTACGTTAGTGTAAACATCTCACGCGTCACACGGGTGCAACTTGCAACCGTGGATGTTGGGAGTGGCACCACAAATAATTTACCCAAGTGGGCATGACTTTCATCTCTTCACAGTTGATTTGTAATGGCATTCCAACAACAAAAATGTTACAACCAATCATATCCATAAGCTTCTAAATCAATCAGTTCAAATTTGAACTAAGTATTTTTTAAACGACAATATAATATAAAAACAGTACTAAAACAATGCTTTTAATGGTTGATATAATTTTGTGTCTGTGAAGATATCAATAATTATATATCGACAGAGTTTGACTCCTAAAATTTTATCAACACTTGTATTATTAGACTAAATAACCTCCATTTGATCTAACTTGTTTTAGTACAAGTTGCCCTAAATTTTGTTTTTATATATAAACGAGACACAAATGATTTAAATGAGTACATCGAGTGCGACCAATTCTTTTAAATTATAAGTACATGTCAATATACGATATGATCAGTAGAATCAATTAAATAAGAGAACATGAGAAATTTCTGATCGATCTCCGGTTTTTTGTTGTTGTAAAACCATGGTTGTCGTAGATTGGAAGGAGTTTATCTACAAATGGGAGACAGAAAGAGATGCATCAATGAGAGGCGAAGATCACGGTCGAATTAAAAAAATTGGCCCACTTTTTTTGAGATCCTATTCTAAATCCTATTCTATTAGATCAGAAATACTCATGCCAAGAGTCGAACCCTGGACTTCACCCCACATGAGTGGGAACAATGTCACTGGACCAAATGGTCATTCGGCAAAAAAAAATTGGCCCACTTGAGTGACTGAGATGTGGACAATTACCCTCTGACTACCTGGTCGTCTCTCGCTTGCATCATCCATGATCTTATGTCTCCACTAAATTTGGACTTTTAAGTCCAAGGTCAACATTTGGCCCATTACGATTTCCCCCATATTTTACCCCTATCCTATCTTGCTGTTCCCACCTAATAATAATAATATATTGCCAAGAGTACCGCTAATATTTCTTTATGAATTTGTAAAATTCGTTTTCAAAGTATTATTCATTTACTGCTGCTAGTACATTTTATGTTGGTACAAGGTCATTTATTCACAATAAAGAGAGAACGGATTATAAGTTTTTTTCATTTTGCAATCAACACTATTTATATAAAAAAAGCTTTCCGCACTAACAAACATGAAGTGTGTGATTTTTAGATTGGAGCTTCTATTGCATCTTCCGGAATAACAGAGGCTACGACTATTTCGTATAAAATGAATACCATAAAATTACTCAAAGAATTGTCTCTTTCATAACACTAAATACTGCTAGAAAAAACTATAAGCTTGCATTCGAAAATGACCACCATAAATTTACTCGGAAAATTGCGTTTCTTTCAGATCGCAAAACACTGTTAAGAGTTCTGGCTGCAGATTTGTACATATGTAGTAATTTACCGTGATATTTAATATAGAGTTTATTTATATAAAAAAAAGAGTTCTGGCTGCAGAATCTCTGGCTTCAAAATTGCATTAAAAATTATGCAGGGAGAACCCACTTTTCTACAACAATTCTGAAGCATTCTTCAAACAAGTAAACAACTCAAGTAGTATCAGATATGAGATGTGGCAGTAGCTTATTGCCTTTTTCATCAGAAACTAAACATTGCCTCAGTAAAGCCTACTTGAGGTGTCCCAGGTTGCCCATTTTGCCAATCCTGACGGGCATCTAACTATATCTTCTACGTTCCGCAATGTGCTCGAAGAGGGATGTGATCAGTACCGGCTAACACTAGGTGCAGAAACCATGTCCAGGGCCTTGAGTAGGAAAGCATATGTGAATGCATCTTCTTGGAGCTTCTCGAATCTGTATGAAACCAACAAAAGAAAGAAGAGAGCAAAGGTAGAGCCACCGAAGAAAGGTCGAAATGAAATCACTGTCATAATCATACCAATTGAGCCTCTTGGCAACTATATATTAGAACAAAGAACTCCGGAGTCTCGATAAGACAAGGAGAGGTTAAATGATTACCTTCCCGACTTCGAAGAATGGCCACTTTCCAGTTCGCACTTGAACAACAGGATATTACCATCGGTTTTCATGTCTCTCAGCTTCGCGACAAACTTTGCAGGTTCTGAGTACATGACACGTGAATCTGCAGCGATGCAAATACTTATTTAAATACCGCAAGAACCAAATGTCATACATAAGCTCCTAGCTATTATACTTGCGATAGCATACACAGTCGCATGTACAACTAAAACAGAAAGATTTAATTAACGAAAAGGGAGCAGAATTTTTTTTACCATGTAAGCCTGCTGTAATCAGGATGTGGGGATAGTTTTGAGCCTTAACCTGCACAGGGAAAGGCTCTGGATCAGAAACACAGTGTTACTACTTTTGTAACTGACTAAAGTGCGAGATACATACATTGTCAACGGGAGAATACGACTTCATGTACCAGTAGAACTCCTCTTTACGGGGATCTCCCCATTCCTGCAGAAACCCGAAACGATGAACTGATACGGACTTGTCACGAGGCATAACTAAAAGCTCTGCATCAAAATTAAACAAGAGTATACCTCCCACTCTGCAGTAGTAAGAGGTATAGTTGGATCAAGCATCGTAGTAAGAACATCAACGAACGGTACTGGCGCAACTGCAGCTTTGAATAAATCTGGCCTCATATTTAGAACAGAACCAATGAGCAATCCTCCAGCACTTCTGCCTTCGATGCATAATCTCTCTTTCGAAGCATACTTGTGCTCTATGAGATATTCTGCGCAAGCAATAAAGTCAGTGAAAGTGTTCTTCTTCTTCAACAGCTTCCCATTCTCGTACCATGGCCTTCCCATTTCACCCCCTCCACGAATGTGAGCAATTGCGTAAATAATGCCACGATCTAGGAGAGAAAGCCTTGATCCTTTGAATTCCGGATCTATGCATGCCTATCCACGGATTAAAGCAGAGGTGATGAGCAACGAGTTTGAGGACACTACACCATAGTTATACTCAATTAAAGCCGATAAATTGGCAACGAATATCAGAAACAGAAGCATAGTGGCAATATCGGTCAACAATTAGTTCTAATATTACCTCGTAAGAGCCATAACCATAAAGCAGCATAGGATCAGTACCATCCAGCTTCACATGATTCTTCTTGTAAACAATGGATATTGGAACTCGGGTACCATCAGAAGCACTGGCCCATTTTCTTTCAGTAACATAGTTAGATGCATTGAAACCTCCCAAAACCTGTACAAGATGGTCAAAAGGACATAAGTTTTAAAAGGTAAAGAATTCTTCAGTTTTTGGAGATTTCTGAAACCAAAAAGAAAGTCATTCAAATTCATCTTTCAGTTCTGACATATATACATTTCATGTCATAGTACCAACAAGTAAATGGACTAAAAGTACACAACTTACTTCTTCAGTCTTCATTAAGACAGAAACACCCGTGTTCATGTCATAATGATACACGGATGTGGGTGTTCTCAACGAACTATATTCAAACCTCAAGATAGCAGAATTGAACTCTGATTCTAGTGAGTCAACAGAATAAACAGGGTCTACAAACTCCACCATGTGACCGTTTGTTAAGCTTGTGATTGGCTGGTCAACAGGTGGGAGCGGATAAGCCGTTATCTTGGGAAGACCATTTTCACGCTCATACACAACAAGATTGTTCGCGAAGAGTTGTAAATCCTGGATCTTAACACTGTAAAAAGGAAGAGAAAGTTTCATAAACGGCACAAATTTCATAAAAATTTCCGTTTCAAGCATTGCAGAGGGTTGTCAAAACAGAAATCTACTCAAAGTATCTGATAACCTTGTCAATATAAAGCATTCTACTGACATCTTCAAAATTGTTTTTTTTTACCCTTTTTATCTAAAAGAATGAAAATATGAAATACAATATATTTAGATAGCACAATCAGATGTCAACTTTTACCTTTCTCTATGAGGAATCAAGACCGTGGCAGATGAAATATCATCTACTGGACATGCTAGCAGTTCAGAATTGAAAAACTCGTCACTTCTTCTCATTACGAAAAAATGATTGCCTCGATGGCTGACCGATGTGTCAGTACCAAGAACACGAGGGGTCAAGACCTTAATACCGCTGTCAGGCGCAGCGGTATCAATATAAAAGGTGAACCTAGTCGTTTTACTTTCGGAGGAGACAAACAAGAACTTTTCACTCTCAGAAGCTTTCAGATCAAGAGAGAACATGTCATCCTTCTCGTGATAAAGAAGGGAGTCGCTCGATTGATCAGTTCCCAGCTTGTGCAACCAAACCTACACAAAGCCACGATCAAACATCATTACAACAGAGCTTATACAAAGAACATCGCAAGAAGGGTACCTTCTCAGGGCGAAGAGTCCCATCCATAGTTATGTAAACAAGAGCACCATCGCCCGCCCATTCGATATACGTTGTCACACCCGACAAAGGCTTCCCAATAAAAGCTCGAGTCTCTGCATCAATCACATGCACAGTGTATATTTCATCCCCTTTAGTATCTTCTACATACGCCACCATCTTATAGTTCGGACTAACCTAGAGCGCGGTCATATAAAAACGCGTCAAACAAATTACTTTCCAAGGCAACTAAACTGCGAAAACATGATCCGAGCTAGTTTAAACCTGGAATGCACCAATGCTGTAGAACCCGTGAGCTTGTGCCTTCACATTCTCATCAAAGATCACGTGCTCCGGAGGGGCGTCAGGTCCGGTAGGCATGATATCGTGTACAGTTGGGACAGCCTCGGAATCGGATACGGGTCGTCGACAATGCTGACAATACTCTTTGCCCTCCAAGTTCCTAGTGTAGTAGTAGTAAGGCCCCTTTCTGTACGGTGCTGATATATCATCCTCCTTAATCCTTCCCCTTATTTCCGCAAACAGCTGATCCTCAAACGTCTTCGTGTCTGCAAACAAAAGTATTAAAATTTTAAAAATAATTAGTACTTAAAACATTTTCGTACTGGCGATCAAAAGAGTAATACTGATGATGTAAAATTAACCAAACCAGCAATTTTAAAACAAAATAGTGTACTATAATATTTTTCGAATTCGTAAAATATATACAAATATATATAGTCGTTAAAAAATATTATTAGAAATTGGAAACTATAGCTAATACTAAAATTTCCTGATTAGTTACTTTAAAATGATCCCGACTCAAGAGTTACTCTAAAAAGAAACAGATGGAAGCAAAAGATAGAGAGAGAGAGAGAGAGAGACCGGCCATAACGGAATCGGTGTAGGCATTCTCCTGGTTCAGGTAGTCGAGGACGTCGGTACTGGAGCGGGAGTCGTCGCGGAGCCAGTAGTAGTTGTCCGTGCGCGTGTCCCCGAACAACTCCATCACGTGCTCCACCTTCTTGGCCGCCGGCGGCCTCGGCGCCTCCGATGCCGGCATTGACGCCTTCGAGTGGCGTAGCGCCTTTCGGCCGGAGTCCGGGTGCGAGAATGAGGCGGAGGTGGAGGCGGAGAGGAGGAGGAGGAGGTATAGTAACGGTCGACGGAAGTGTATATGACGTTGACGGAGTAGCTGCATTGTCCTATTTGGTCTTTTCACTTCTTTTCCCTTTTATTTTATTTTTTTATTTTTTGCGTAGTTTTTTGAGTTTTCCTTGAGGCTTGTGCTCTCTCTTCTGGGTTGGGTTTCGAAATGGATGGACCGGACCATTAAGTTTGGGAATATCTTGACTGAATTTATATAGAGAAAGAAATATGACTTGGAATGTGTAGGAACAAATTCTAATATTTATAAAATTTGGATTTTATATTCAACTTTCTAAATTAAACTACACTAAGAGAAAAGACTTAGGCAACATGTATCGGTAGAAGAGATCGAAATTTGAGTTAGAATGTAGTGCAAGGAAATCAATTTTTATATCTGGTCAAATGTCCCGTAGTTTTATATGCTCAATGCTAATATAGTTTTGAATTGACAGGAAAATCTATATTTTTTTGAAATAAAAATTTATACATTATGATTATACTTTCTAAGGATTGAATTTCGACCTCTGTTTAGTCATTACATCAATTTTTTTTAAACGGTTAATTCTTATTAAATTAAAGAATTGTTAACATCTATGCGAACAGATTAGTTAATCTTTCATACTCATAAAATAGCACATCATTTTTGCACTTACAACGTGAAAGTTTCAACATTTACACAGCAAAGATTTGTTAATTTAGCAAATTAAATACGAACTACTGCGTAGCAAGGGAGATACTTAAAGCGCAGTTACCTTGTAATTTATTCTGCTGTATTATGCGTCACTAGATATTTTATTTTGGTAGGAAGGGTTTTACTTTTCGAGGTTGCAGTTATGGGAATTTGGGATCCATAATTTTGATGAAAAAAATCCGTCATTATTGTTGGAAGCTAATGTGTGACATTGAGACGTGTGACATTGAGACGTGTGACATTGAGATCCATAATTTGTTTATAAATATGACATATTGATATATTTTGTGTGTGATGTTAATATATGTAAAATTTTCAGTGAATTGTTTATGTGAAAAATTCGAAAATAAAATAATAAAGATCATATTGACATATTTTATGTCTGATATTTACGTATTTTGTACGTTAACAATGACATATTAGTCTTGTATAATTTTATGTAAATCTTTGTGAAAAAATTCTTATTTGTTAATATTGAAATACAAACTATATCAATATTAACATACTTGAAGTGTCAATATTAAAAAATAAAATATACCAACATAATTCACATATTTTATTTCATACTATTGAAATAATCTTTTTCTCATTCCAATCTATCTTATTATATGTTGCAGGAAACCTTTTACTTTTCGAGGTTGCAGGTATGTTATGGCATTTGGGATCCATATATTGATAAATAAAATCCTTCATTATTGTTGGAAGCTACTGTGTGACATTGAGATGCGCAACGACCAGCGATAATTTTCTTTCCCAGAGTTTGGCTCCATTTTCTTTCAACATGCTTATAGCAGAAGAAATGGTGGAGAGATGCTTGTGCAAAAGCCAAGTGCACTGAAAATGGCAACTACGAATTGCACGGCAATTTAAAATCGACCGGCGTTAATTATATTCATATTATTAATCAAATATCAACTTTTCCTCGTACATTATTGTCACATCCCTAAATTATGCTTAAAATAAATTTGTTTAAAAATACAAGGTTTAAAATTTTAGATTAGATATGCAAATTCGAATGTAGTATTTAAGTTAGTCCGCCTCGTACACAAATAAAAATTTATATAAATTTTGAGCCAATTACTGATCAAAATTATCACATTATAATATGAGAAACTTATTCCCTTATTCGTCAATTGAAATATTTTTGATCTAGATAATCAAACACGAGTATAAGAGTCAATAAATAGTAGCAACTATTATTGTTGGATTGGGTACGTGAGATTAGATGTTTACGATGAATTTTACAAATATGAATTTAATCGAATATATGTTCAAATGATATACTCGGATATTTCAAATCATTTATCCAATTTATCAAAAAGTTTATTCGGTTATATCATATAATTTAGCCACTTATGTCAAATAGTTTGCTTAGTTATATGAAATAGTTTAATCAATTTTATCAAATAATTTACTTACTTATATCAAATATTTTACGTAGTTATATCAAATAGATTGTTATGTTGTATCAAATAGTTCATACGTTTATATAATAATACCCTCAATCATATTAAATGAGTTATAGGTTTATATTAAATAATTTATTCAGTTATATTGAATAATTTCTCTTTTATATCAAATGGTTTTTATGATAGTTAGCGAACGAGAACGACACATCCTGGTCAATGCATCTAGGTTTTTTTTTCGTGCAATCAGTTTCCTGGATTTTTTTTCAATTAATTGGGAAGGGAATTGGATTCACTGGGGATGTCTAAAAAGTAATCTTCACCATGGAGATTATTTCTAGACCATTAGATGGAGATTTTATTATTAAAATCTTAATCTAATGGTTATTATATTTGAGGGTAAAATTTATATTAGATTAATAAACTGTATTATTAATTATCTTTATTTTATTTATCAACTTCTAATTTTAAAAAAACTTAAATATGATCCCGTGATTTAAGAATTGACATTAATAATTTTAAAAGCACAAAAATCTCCTTAATCAAAGTTCCATGAAAGGAACGATTCGGAAAACCTCATAACTCCTCATATTTACGATTTTACCTCCCTTATTATCCTCACCCATAAAAGGTCCATGATGTCTATAGTGTTGGAAATATTAGCAAATTAGTGTTTCATATAAACAAATATGAGATAAGTGTAGGAGTTTGCTCACGATCACACTTGGAGCTAAGTGTGTAAAACTGTCGTCTTGAAGGTAGTGAATTTGGATGCAATCCTGGACGAGGCCGCAGTTTCACCGTGTGCCCCTAAACTCTTATTACCCGCCATATTGCTTCCGGCCTCCGTGGGTAAGAGAGTTCCCAAGGTACAACGTCCATTCACATGTACGGAAGGAAGCACTTTTGTACACCTTTCGAACTCTTAGTGTCCTTAGAACTCCGACACTTGTGCAAATGAGAAATGCTATACTAGGGACGGAGAAGTGGAGAACTCAGGAAGAATGTGAGTTTGGAATGGTTTGGAAAAGTGAAGGAAGGCTCCTTTTATAGGCAACCCGGGCACTCCAACAATCACCTCCAAATTTATTAGTGCTATGAACTAGCCTTTAAGTTTGGAAGATAAAAGGCTATTACATGCACTCCCCATCAATTGGCTCACACTCATTCAACGGCCATCATTGAATAGGTTCGTGTTCACCTGGTATTCCAGACAATGGGCCGGTTGGGCAATGGGCCTGGGTTGTCGTTAGACTTAAAGAATCGCTTCAACAGATCTGGCCCAGTTCCAAAGGATAAGGCCCTAGAATCTGGAACAATTCCTACAAACCCACAACCTATAATCCGTATCCATACCTGAGCCCAAGCTTGGGTTCCAATCATATCACTTATGAGCCAATTTTCATTCACACCAAGAATTAGTTTTTTTTCGCAAGTATTTGTTACTTTCACAAATACCCAAAATCATTTGGCATGATCTCACAATACACTCATTTGTATTTAACTATCTCTTCCTTGGTTATAAACCAATTCTCCAACAATCTCCCACATGAATGCAAAATGGCTTATATGATGTGAGCCTACTAATGCTACATGCAACTTGGAGTTCTGCGAGAATTTGTTACATTAGGAAAGGTGGTTGAAAGCCTTGAACCTTCCTTAATGAAGTACCTTTAGATATACTTGCCAATCAGTGGACGCGATGCCTTGAACTGTTCGGCGTTTTTGTGTATACCAAGACAAAGGTACTCACACAACTCCTTCTCAAACTACTACTCGGTTCTTTCGGTTGTGTCCATTTTAGCCCTGGACTGCCTTGGAAACTTCATCGAATGCTCTTGAGATTTAGCCCTTAACTCATCTCATAGAAGCGACCCATTTACATTCGATATAGGTGATCTCTTATAAGGAGTATCCTGCCATACTCCACTTATACACTCAAAGTATAAGGATTATTAAAAGCTTAAAGCTTAACCTTCCCTTGGACAGGTTTATCACTCTTTCATCCTAGGAATAGGTAGGGACCTCAATTTCCCAAGTGTTTTGGTCGACCCTAGCCTCACAATTCGGTTGTCCCATTGAACTTACAGATCGGAGTTTACGATCTAAGTTGGGTTGCCATCATGAGTTTAGGTCATTTCGTGGGCTTTAATCCCATTCCCCTCGATGAAATCTCAACTTGGTCTCTCGTTAGACCTTTTGTTAATGGATCCACGATATTTTCTTTAGATTTTACATAATCTAAAGATATGACACCCGTTCTCAATAACGTTCTCACAGATTTATATCTACAATATATGTGTCTAGACTTTCCATTATACACATTACTATGTGCTCTTCCAATAGCTGACTGACTATCACAGTGTACGCTAATTGGAGGCACAGGTTTTGACCATATAGGAATATCCTCCAAGAAACTTCGGAGCCAATCTGCCTTCTCAGCTGCTAGATCTAACGCTATGAATTTTGATTCCATAGTTGACCTAGCAATACAAGTTTGCTTGCATGATCTCTACGAGATTGCTGCTCCTCCAATAACAAAAATATATCTGCTCGTAGATTTTATATTCTTGGAGTCCGAGATCCAATTTGCATCTGAATATCCTTCAAGAACAGCTGGATGTCTTGTATAATGTAATCCATAGTTGGTCGTGTACCTTAGATATCTAAGGACTCTAACTATCACTTTCTAATGCTCATCATTGGAATTACTCGTATATCTTAATAATTTATTAACCGAGTTAGCAATGTCCGGTCTAGTACAGTCCATAAGATACATTAGACTGCCTATGACCCTAGAATAATCTAGTTGTCGCACACTATCTCCGCGATTCTTGCAGAGACTTGACATTGCTTCCCTTATCGAATTTGTCTAGTAACTTTTCGACATAATAACTTTGGGAAAGAGCATAACCATCTGAGGTCTTGGTAATTTTCATCCCAAGTATCAGATCAGCTTTTCCTAAGTCCTTCATGTCAAAGCTTTTCGACAACATTCTCTTGGTAATTTTGATATTATCATTATTACCTACAATCAACATGTCATCTACGTAGAGATATACTATCACATAGTCTTTTTGATCTCCTTTTACGTAGATATATTTATCACATTGGTTTATCCGAAAACCATTTGAAAGCATTACACTATCAAATTTTCCATGCCATTACTTAGGTGCATGTTTTAATCCATATAAGAATTTTACAAGTTTACACACCATATGCTCTTTACCTGGAACTACAAACCCTTCAGGTTGTTCCATGTAAATTTCCTCTTCTAAATCTTAATTTAGAAAGGCTCTTCTTAGTCGTGTCAAAACAAGAGATAATTTACACAGAGTTGGGCTACTTAGATCCGAAGACACCAAGTGCCCTCTCTGCGGTGTGGAAAGGGAGTCATCTGGGCATCTGTTCATCCACTGCCCCACAGCTACTAAGGTATGGAACTTCTATGCTAACCTCCTGCACATCCGATGGAGCTGCACTAGCTCTCTCATGAGCTTCCTTGATGCATGGCTCGGCTTAGTACAAGGAAAATATCTCCAGCAAATCTGGTTCATAATCTTTGCTGCTGTCTGTTGGTCTATTTGGAGAATACGTAATCGTATCGTCTTTGATGGTGCCACGTTCGATCACGGCCGGCTATTAAATCTCATTACAAGGAGAATCTACGAGTGGGTTCACTGGTCCGGACTAGCCAAAGCATTAAGCTCGCAAGATGTAACTCTGTTTTTGCAGTCAGTGAACTGTTCTTAGTGTAATACCGATTGTTTACTCTACAATCGGACAACATGATGTACGCACTTGTTTTTTGGTGAATAAAATCAATCTACTTTTCAAAAAAAAGAAAGGCTGTCTTCACATCCATCTGATGGATCTCTAAGTCAAACAAAGCTGCTAAGGCTATAGTTAACCTTATAGAAGTCTTCCTGGAGACAGGAGCATAAGTGTCAAAATAATCAACACCCTCAGTTTGCTTATAGCCTTTAACTACAAGTCTCGCCTTGTACTTGTCTATAAAACCATCAGGCTTCATCTTCTTTTTGAAGATCCACTTATGACCTAGTAGTTTGCTACCCGGAGGTAATTCCACTAGTTCCCATGTGTGATTATGTAAGATAGATTCTATCTCACTATTCACAGCTTCCTTCCAAAGAGTAGAGTCTGTAGAAGACATTGCTTCTTTGTAGGTTATCGGATCCTTTTCCAACAAGTATGTTAGAAAATCAGGTCCATAGGATTTCTCTTTCCTTGCTCTTTTACTACGCCTAGGCTCTTCAACTTCTTCTTCAAGTTCTTCTCCCCCCACATTTTCCCGATTTTGGTCAACTTAGCTGTCAACCTCTCTTGGTACTTTGTGAGGGAAGATTTCCTCGAAGAACGAAGCATCCCTAGCTTCAATGATAGTATTTACATGGATATTAAGATTATCTGACTTGTGTACTAGAAATCGATATGCTGCACTATCTTGTGCATACCCAATAAACACACAATCCACTGTCTTGGGTCCTATCCTCGTCCTTTTGGGAGGTGGGATTGGGACCTTAGCAAGACATCCCCAAACTCTTAAGAATTTATAGCTTGGTGCATGACCTTTTCACAATTCATAAGGTGTTTTATCCAACTTTTTGTGGGGTACCCTATTAAGTACATAGTTGGCCGAAAGTACGGCTTCCCCCCACAAGTTCTTAGGTAGGCCAGAACTTATTAGCATGGCATTCATCATCTCTTTAAGCGTCCTATTTTTCCTTTCCGTAATTCCATTGTGCTCAGGAGAATAAGGAGCTGTGGTCTGATGAATAATTCCATTTTCGGCACACACTTGTGCAAATGGAGACTCATATTCACCACCCCGATCACTTCGAAGATTTTTGATCTTCTTGCCAAGCTGGTTCTCAACCTCATTCTTATATTGAATGAACTTATCTATTGCTTTGTCTTTATTTCTCATCAAGTAGACATAGCAATAACATGTACAATCATCGATAAAAGTTATAAAATAATTTTTACCGCCTCGAGATTGTACATATTTTAGATCACATACATTGGTATGGATTAAGTCCAATGGGTTTGTGCTTCGCTCAATTGAGTGGGAAGATGTTTTAGCATATTTTGCTTCAACACAAGTCTCGCACTTATGTTTATGATCGATGTTAAATTTCGGTATTAGGTTTAGTAAAATTAGTCTTTGCAAAGACTTATAGTTCACATGACCTAGTCTACCATGCCATAAATGTAATGAATCATAAAGATAGGCAAATTTCAACTTCTTATTAGCCTTATCGGCAACATTCATTACATTATTACTTGTGCTAGCCTTATTGGCAGTACCTACATCAATCATATCACTAGACTTTGCCTTTGGGGCTAAAGTCATTACACTCATCTTGAATAAATTATTGGTCAAGTACCCCTTGCCAATGAACATTCCTCCCTTGCTCAAGATGACCTTGTCAACCTCAAACACAAGTCGGAAGCCCTTCTTGTTGAGCACCATCCCAGAGATGAGATTCTTCCAGATCTCGGATATATGCAGCATATCGGTCAAAGTAATGTCCTTTCCCGATGTCATCTTCAACATGACCATCCCCTTTCCTTCAACCTTTGAGACTGCAGAGTTGTCCATATAGCAATTCTCATCATCAACTTGTTGATAGGTCTTGAACATCCATTTATTTGTATAAATGTGGTGGGTAGCCCCTGTGTCAACCCACCATTCCTTTGAGTTCCCTCCTACGAGATTCACCTCAGACACGACGGCCATGAGGTGCATTTCCTCGAAGTCTGAGCTTATCCTATCTTTGGCCATATTTGCCCGAGCAGGCTTCTTCTTCTTAGCCTTGCCTTGGCTTGCCACCTTCTTGCCCTCGGCGGCTAGACGTTTGTGGCAATCTTTGGCTCGATGGCCAACCTTGTTGCATACATAATAAGCTCTGGTAAAGCTCTTGTTTGAAGCATCTTCCTTTGGATCATTTGAGTACTTGCGCTTGTTCCCTCGGGAGTTTTCTCCAACCTCAACCACATTGGCCTTAGCACCCATACCATTAGATTTCTTTTCAACCTTTCGGCTATCTTGCTCGATACGCAACCTTTGGATGAGGTCCTCAAGCATCATAGCCTTCTTCTTATGCTTGAGGTATACCTTGAAATCCTTCCATAATGGTGGTAACTTTTCAATTACCATTGCCACTTGGAGAGCATCATTGATGGCCATCTCCTCTTGTGCAAGCTCATGGAAAATCAATTGCAACTCTTCGCATTGATCCACAATGCTCCTTCCATCAACCATTCTATAGTCATGGAAGCGCCCGGCCACGAATTTCTTTGCACCAGCATCGTCAACTTTATATTTGTGCTCCAACGATTCCCAAAGATCCTTTGAAGATTCTTTGACCGAGTAGACGCTATAAAGCACATCATCGAGGGAGCACAGAATATAGTTGTGACAGAGATAATCCCCGTGCATCCATGCACTATGGATCTCGGTTTGTTGTGAATTACTCACATTCTCTTTCGGTTTCTCCTCCTTGAGAAACCGGTTCAAGCTCAAAGCGGTTAAGTAGAATAGCATCTTTTGTTGCCATCTCTTGAAATTTCCGCTCTTGAACTTCTCCGGCTTCTCAAGTTGAGAATACGGGAGCGACATTGGGTGTCTAATATCCGGCATCACGGTCTCAGCACCGTTAGCCATGTTCACGGGAACCTCCTCGTTCACGTTGGTGTTGGTTTGGTTCACATCACCGGAGTTGTTGTTTTCAGCCATTATCGTCGTCTAAATCACAAAAGAAATTTGTAAGTATTTGGTATTATTACTAATCCCAACAGAAATTAAGTCGTAACCGGTGCAATTAAAATAATTTCAATGAATCACAAGCAGGCCGACTTTAAATACGAATGCATGCAAGAGTACAAGTAAGTGAAATAGGCCAATACGTTTTCAGAATAAATTCACTTAACAATACACCATACTTTAAAGTTGTCTTCAGAATGCATGTAATGATTAAAGATGGTAATACCGTAGCAATGAAATGTACATATTCAAATCGGACACCAAGGAAGGTTATTAAATTATTGGAAATATTAAAACCCACGGCTATTTTCCAATCCAACTTTCGCACAAAATCAAAGATTATTTTATTTATTTTCCCAGTAACGCAAAACCAACAGTTTTAAATTCAATCACAAACCGCACCATCGTAAGCAATTTTCTTATCGACGACAAACATTAATAACACTACCTTTCCATCCGATTAATGGGAAAACACATGCAATAACTACGGAAGAAAAAGAAAAACACCTCCACTAACAAAAACCGATCACCATAATTTACTAATAAAATCAATTAATAAGAGTTTAAGATTGTTGTAAATATTAGCAAATTAGTGTTTCATATAAATAAATATGAGATAAGTGTAGGAGTTTGCTCACGATCACACTTGGAACTAAGTGTGTAAAACTGTCGTCTTGAAGGTAGTGAATTTGGATGCAATCCTGGACGAGGCCGCAGTTTCACCGTGTGCCCTTAAACTCTTATTACCCGCCGTATTGCTTCCAGCCTCCGTGGGTAAGAGAGTTTCCAAGGTATAACGCCCAATCACGTGTACGGAAGGAATCACTTTTGTACACCTTTCGAACTCTTAGTGGCCTTAGAACTCCGACACTTGTGCAAATGAGAAATGCTATGCTAGGGAGGGAGAAGTGGAGAACTCAGGAAGAATGTGAGTTTGGAATGGTTTGGAAAAGTGAAGGAAGGCTCCTTTTATAGGCAACCCGGGCACTCCAACAATCACCTCCAAATTTATTAGTGCCATGAACTAGCCTTTAAGTTTGGAAGATAAAAGGTTATTACATGCACTCCCCATCAATTGGCTCACACTCATTCAACGGCCAGCATTGAATAGGTTCGTGTTCACTTGGTATTCCAGACAATGGGCCGGTTGGGCAATGGGCCTGGGTTGTCGTTAGACTTGAGGAATTGCTTCAACAGATCTGGCCCAGTTCCAAAGGATAAGGCCCTAGAATCTGGAATAATTCCTACAAACCAACAACCTACATTCCGCATCCACACCCGAGCCCGAGCTTGGGTTCCAATCATATCACTTATGAGCCAATTTTTATTCACACCAAGAATTGGTTTTTTTTGCAAGTATTTGTTACTTTCACAAATACCCAAAACTATTTGGCATGATCTCACATACACTCATTTGTATTTAACCATCTCTTCCTTAGTTATAAACCAATTCTCCAACATATAGATGCGCAGCTTAGGTTTTTTGTTCTGGGGAAAGTGAGTGAGGATGATAATATGGTGGAGTATGATGCCCTTTTTGCTGGACCGATTTCTTGATATCAGGATTTGTACGGGGAGGATCTCAAGGAAACGGTATATCTTTTCTTGCTTTTCAAATTTGATTGCAATGATGAAAATTTAGAACTTGGAATTTTTTTCATTTTGGACCCGAATTCGTGTTCCTGGTTCAATTTTGAATGAAAAGTGTAGCCGAATTGAGATCTAGAAGCTTGTTTTCTATTGTTTGTTTTGGAGGGGGCCGTATACAAAAGTTTGATTATGTGTGATCTCTTTAGGTACAAGTGTGTTATGAGCTTTCTGCAGATTACGAAGGGAAGCATGAGCCACAGAAACTCGAGGAGCTTGGAAATGTTTTGACCGGTTATCTAATAAATCACTTAATGAAAGTAGATTATCCATTCCTTTCAAAATTTTTATAATCCCTTCCCGAACCAAACATGAATCTTTCGATTCATTTGGCTCTCACGCTCAATGATCAATATTGCCAAACTGTGGTACAAATATTACTAAACTGTGGTATCAACATTACAGTTGTATGAAACTAATTCTATGATTTTATGATACCAATATTGCCAAATTGTGCTATCAATATTACATTTATATGGAAACAATATTATGGTTTACGGCACCAATATTGTCAAACTTTGGTACTAATATTACCAAACTGTTGTATCAATATTGCCAAACTGTGTAACCAATATTATCAAACTGTTGTACCAATATTGCAGTTGTATGGAACCAATACTATAGTTGTATGATACCAATATTACTAAAATGTGGTATCAATCTCACCCATTGGACAATATTTTACTAAATAATTTTTAATTATGATTGAAGAATTACGGAAGCAGCCAGGCAGGATAAATGTTAATGAATAATAAGCATAAAATTAGGGATGACGATGGGTAAGGTCAGGTAGGGTATTGGTACGACTCTACCCATACCCTAATTTAAAAGGCCGGACTCATACTTTACCCTAGACCCTTAAAGTTTTTCATTACTAGATTCATACCCTTACCCTCAGGATCCGTAAGGTCTATAGAATTTTATAGGGTCCGACCCTCGAATTAAATATATTATATTTTTTAATACAAAATTTTAATTATATATATAAAATCTAACTCAATCATAATGAATATATTAAAATTTATTAAGAGATATCTAATATATTACTAAAAATAATTTTAAAGTAATTTTGTAGAGTATATTTTAGAATATTTAGGAAATATATTATATTTTATAATATAAAAAGTAATAATATTAAGTCAAATTAGAGTTTAGTTAGGGTAGGGTCTAAATTAGGGTAAAATAGTAAGGATAGGGTAAAAATTCATACGATTCATACCCTACCCTCGACCCTACATTTAAATATAGATCCATACCCATAGCCTATCCTAGACCCTATCAAAGTCAACAGACCCTTGACCCACGGGATAAGAATAGAATCCGACCACAGCGTATGAGCATTTCTGCCATCCCTACATAAAATATTGCGAGGATCAATGTTAACAATAAAAAGCATAAAAATGTAATTAAATAAGAAGCATAAGATAAAAAAATAAGGGACGCCGATGATTTACTATGATCATAGATTTAAAATATGATTGTTCTGGTAGTTATTAATTTTTAGCATGATTTTAGAGATTACTTAATATTTTAAATGATTATTGGTCAGTTACCATTTTTTTGGCATAATTTAAGGAATTACGTGATTCTCTCTTTAATACTTCTCTATTTTTAGTAACTAATTAAAACTTATTATACCAATTATACCTTCCTCCCTACTATGGCCACTATGCCTAATCCCTTGATTGGGAAGGAAGAGTGTATGTGTGACGGAAATGAAAATGTAACCAGATTTGTGTGAGGACAAAAATATCCCAGCTTGTTAGATTAGTTCTCAATTTATTTTGGCTCATTTACGACTGTAATATAAAGATCACGACGGGCGGACTGAATTACCCAAATAAAACCGAATCCGGTGATATTCAACATCCTACATAAGAAGGCGTTGAATGGTTCCCTATTTACTATTTAGTACCTGAGTAGATTTATGGTGTCATGTAAATCACTGTGTGGGCCAGCCCAATGTTATAGGCCTACTCGAATTGGTGGGCCAGCCCAATGCATGCCGGTGCCCAAGGATAGTGTTAGAGAGAGCCCAGGAATAGGCCAGTCCAATGCACAGTTTTTTTTTTTTTTGGGAAGTTTTGGATCTTAATTTGTGGGTTTTGATAAGTTGGTTGAGGCATTTTTTTAAAAGACAATCCTAATGTTATGTAACATAAATCAGCTCGAGTTTCTAACTGATTTTAATTTTGAAAATATTTGACTAAACTGATAAATTTTTGACAATTGGGTAATTTTGTGATACCACTTGGCACGGAAGTTCACCTTTTCCCATTATCAAGAACGACGGTCAAGACAAACATCCTTTTTAATAAGGCGTTGAATGATTGGTTCTCTATTTTAATAACTGTCAACAGATTTAAGGTGTACGTAGATGAACTAAGTCTTCCTCGATTTAACTCGTTAAAAGTTAGATATATCTAATCCAAAACTTTAAATTACTATTTTTACAGTGAGCTTCTAGAAATTATAAACAGGATTACCGGAATTGTAACTAGGAAAGTTGTCATAAAGCCATCTAACCAGTTAATGAGGTCCATCTCAAAAGAGATGACGGTCCATTGCTTCCGACTTTGCGGTCCCCAACACCTAACTTCCCATTGAGCCTCAACTGTCTGAAAGGTGTTTGCTTTGACCTTCTACGGTTCCATTTGACCAGTTAATGTATCGCCATTTCATGTTATTAATCTTTTGATTTCCAATTATTTTATTTCCCAGGACATGAAATTAGACTAAGAAACGTATCGATTGTATTGTCTAATGCAAAAAAGTATAGATGAGAATTGGAAGTGTATAAACGTTAACTAAGGTTGTTGGTGTTCTTCCTTTGTTGGGAAGTTGGAAGGAAACGTCCTCTTCAATGGCAGTTGCGCAAGTTCGTGGCAAATTGATCAGTTCATCGTCATCATCCGGCGGATTCAGCTACCATGTGTTTCTGAGCTTCAGAGGGAAAGACACCAGGAAGAAGTTTGCCGACCACCTGTACTCGGCTTTGGTGGAAGCAGGGCTTGATACGTTCAGGGACGACGATGAGATCGAGAGGGGAGAGGGGGATAGAAGAAGGGATTCGGAGCGCGATGAGGGACTCGAGAGTCGCGGTTGTAGTTCTGTCAAAGGATTATGCATCTTCAACGTGGTGCCTTGATGAGCTCGAGATGATGTTGGCAAGGAGGAGAAATGCAGGGCTCATCTTGATCCCGGTCTTTTATGAGGTGGATCCATCCCAAGTTCGAGCGCAGCTGGGTAGCTATGCTGAGGCATTTACCAACCACAGCAAGCGGTTCGAGAATGAAATGAATGTGGTGGAGGCATGGAGGGCTGCTCTAAGAGAAGTTTCTGCCATTGGAGGAATGGTATTTCAGGACGGGTATTGTCCTTGATTCTTCTCATATCATGTACTTTATTGCACAAAGTTATCGAAAGATTCATGCAGCTCTTTGTTCCGTTTATTGCGCAGGTACGAGGCACAATTTGTGAAAGATGTTGTTGAAAAGGTCTGCAAGGCAGCTGTTAATCCGCCCTTGTATGTTTGCCGCAATCTAGTTAGCATCGAAACTCGAACACGAGACATCAACTCGTGGTTGCAAGAATCGTCGCATTGCACTGGCATAGCTATGATATTTGGACTTGGTGGAGTCGGGAAGACAACGGTCGCAAAGACTGTCTACAACCAGAATTTCAACAACTTCGAGAGGATCAGCTTTATTTCGAGTGTTCGAGAAGTTGGAGCTCAATCTAGTGGCTTACTTCGGTTACAAAGACAACTTCTATTGGATATCCACAAGGGTAAAACAGCTAAGCCGCGGAGTATCGATGAAGGTATTATGAAGATCAGAGATGCTATATGCCGCAAAAGAGTCCTAATTGTTCTTGACGATGTTCAACACGCGGAAGAACTGCAGGCATTCATCGGGATGGAGGGTCCGCCTAAGTCAGAAAGTAAGATCATCGTTACTACCCGCAACGAGGGCTTGCTCAAGGCTCACATTCCTTGCTTGAAGATGAAAGTTGAACCTCTTGATAACGTTGCATCACTTAAGCTGTTCAGTTGGCACGCTTTTGGGCAGGATCATCCTTCAAATGACAGCATCAAGCTCTGCCAAACCGCCATACGTCACTGCGGTGGGCTTCCGCTGGCTCTAGAAGTCCTGGGCTCTTGTTTATCTAGATTGAGTATACACCAGTGGGAAACTGCATTAAGAGAACCAGTCGAGATCGATGATGGTAAAATCCGAAAGGTTCTCAAGATTAGCTTCGACTCCCTTCAAGATGATCGTGACAAAAACTTGCTCCTTGATGCGTCCAAAGTTGGATCTAAATATGTGCAAGAATACACAATCG
>SOPF01026125.1:0-132642 GCA_012979155.1 Hypericum perforatum
ACCAATTTTTTTTTCTTTCCAGATATCGCAATGACCTGATGTTAATTGTGGAATTCGACTGGTTTTTTTCCTTATCCCCCATCTCTCCCTTCAACCTTGGTTTTTTTATGAGTGGATAGGGTGTTTTTTGTTTGTTGGTGGAGGAGGAAGAAGAAGAAAGAGAATAGGGTGTTTTTTGTTTGTTAGTGGAGGGGTATTTTTGCCATTTCCCGTGCTCTTTCACCGGAGATTTGCTCTGGTTCCGGCGAGAGGGGGAAATCGTATAATTTTTCCAAACTAGGAGGGGTTTTTAATCGGTTTGCGAAGTACAGGAGGGAAATCGTCTATTTGTTTAAACTAGAGGGGGCCAGATGTAATTTACCCTTTTTTTTCGGGTAAATTACCCTCAGGCCCCTGAATTTTGTACATTTTTGTGGTAGGATCCCCGAATAATTTGAATTAGATATAAAGTCCCTACTTTTTGAATTAATATTAGTCTCGGGTCCCTAATATGACTGAGGATGATGTCAGCAACTTTTTTTTTGTTTTTTTTTCATAAAATTGACCAAAATACCCTTAGACAATAAAATAAATTCATCTTCAACCTTAAACAAAAAAATTAATTTTTTGCTGGCTCTCTCTCTCCCTTCTTTTCCTCTCCCTCGTCTTAGACTTCTCTCTCTCCTTCAACTTCTCTAACCCAAATTAAAAACACAACCATCGCAAAAAAAATAATCGCAGGAACTAAAATCCAAGAACAAAATTAAGAACAAAAGCTCAATAAACAAAAAAACCGTACAAGAGGAACCTCTCAATTCCATTAAACACCCCAGAACCATAATCCAGAAATTCATGAACATCAAATGGAACAGTTATATTGGATTTCCAATTTTCTCTTAATTGGGTTTTGTTTGAGATTGGATCTGGGTCCAATTAATTTGGCTTCGATAAGGAGCTAGGAACGAGGCAGGCAAGAGAGTACATCGCCGAAGCCAAGTCAATCTGTTGGATCCTTGAATACGGTGGAGCGGTGCTAAGCTTTGATAAAATCTAAAACCAAAAGTAGTAAAAATACACGATGCCATGGAAGGAACTCACGCTACTGCCATGGAAGCTTTGATAAAATCTGGGATCCGTAGACCTTGACCCACCTTGGGAAGTGGTTCTTCATGTCGGTTCCGTTGCTGTATCGCTTGTCGTTGAGGACATCGAGCTCGAGCTCCTCAGCGGGCATGTTGCCGGGATTGGAGACAGTGAACTCGAGGACCTCGTTCCAGCAAAATTAGGTCATGGATGATGTCGATCCCAATCAAAACTCGCCTCCTCTCGCCACCCGAGATGCCCCTATGGCCCTCATCTCCAATCACCATGGTGGCGGTACCTAGTGGAGCTCTGTCGTCGCTGGCCGTCAAAGTCGGCAACCATGTAGGGGAAGGAGCTCCCCGATCTGTCTTTGGGGAGGAGGTCTCGTGCGTCTACTACATCGACTGGGCCTGTCCTTCCACCATCCTCTCTTTCTCTCCTCACTTTCTCTCTCTAAACCAGAGGAATACAGGGGGCGAGGACCTTTAACATCTGGACTTTGATTTTCACTATTGCAAGGGTTCGGAGGCCAGCAGATGCGATTAGGATTTCGATTAGAGTTTCGGTTAGGGTTTGCAATCGACGAGTTATTAAGGGTTTCGAAGGTTGGCGGTGGAGAAGTTGTAATTCGAAGTTAATTTTTGATTGATTTTTGGATTTGAATACTTGGTGTTCATCATGGTGTTCTAAGGTTGAAGAAGACATATTTTTTTAAAAACATTTAGGGGTATTTTAGTTTTTTCATTGACAAAAAAGCAAAAAAATAAATGGTGACGTCAGTCAAGGACGTCATGTCAATATTTTTTTATAGAGTAGGGACCTTATATCTAATTCAAATTATCTAGGAACCCTACCACAAAACCGTACAAAACTCAGGGGCCTGAGGGTAATTTATCCTTTTTTTTAAGTAGCCTGCTTCAGATGGGATGCTCGAGCCCAAAGAGGCTTTCTGATCTTACCATCCTTTCATTAATTGTTCTATTTAATCACAACTTCTCAATAATTTACAGGTTCATATAGTGTACATGGGTTCACTTCCGAGGGATCCACTATACTCACCATCCGCTCACCATATTAGTTTGCTCCAAAAAATAACAGGACCAAGGTATTATATTTAGTAATGCTCATATTTATCATCATGTTTTATATAAATTTTTCATTGATGCCCTTGTCTCATTTTTGTGTTTCCAGCTTTTCTGAGAAATTGGTGGTTAGAACATTCACGAGAAGTTTCAACGGATTCGCTGCCAAGCTCACTAGTAACGAGGCTGAAGAGTTATCTCGTGAGTGAAAAAAGTATATTTTTTGTTCTCTCAGAGTAGATTGGACCTTATATTATTTCAACATGTAATTATCTGATTCAGGTGCGAAGGGTGTAGTCTCTGTTTTTCCAGAAATAAATTACACGCTTGCAACAACAAGATCATGGGATTTCTTGGGTTTCGGTGAGGATATCAGTCTACAACATCCAGAGTTAAAGAGTGATATTATTATTGGAGTTATTGATAGTGGATTATTTCCTGAACTTGAAACTTTCACCGACAAATATTTGGATCCTCCTCCGAAAAAATGGAAGGGTGATTGTGTTGGCGGCAAAAACTTTTTTTGCAACAAGTAATGTCTATACTGTTTCTTTGGATCTCAAGCAAACAAATCAGAATGTAGAATGACAATTAAAAATAACCATCGTTTTCTTTTGTAGCAAGGTGATTGGAGCTAGATATTATGGTCCTCTGGATAATGCGAGGGACGAGGAAGGACATGGAACCCATTGTACTTCGATTGCAGCAGGTTTTCCAGTAGATAATTCCTTTTATGGACTGGCAAAAGGCACAGTGAGGGGAGGGGCTCCATGGGCAAGGATTGCTGTATATAGAGTCTGCGTTGCTGTTACTTGTTCCAATCTCGACATAATTCATGCATTTAATGATGCTATTGCCGATGGAGTCGACATCGTAAGCATATCTATTGCAGGAAACTACCCTTTGCCTCTCGACAAGGATGTAGTTGCCATCGGTGCGTTCCATGCAATGAAACACGGAGTTTTTACCTCCAATGCTGCAGGGAACACCGGCAAGACTATTGGAATAACTTCTAATGCACCATGGTTGATCTCCGTTGCAGCAAGTAGCACCGATCGTCGAATCATTAATAAGGTTGTTCTTGGGAACGGAAGGACTTTAGTGGTATGTGCTCTTTTTTTCTTTGTATGTCAATTTCCTTTTTGTTTTATGGACATCATTTAAGCATTTCACTCACTACATATTTTATTGAAGCAACATAAATCTAGGAATTATCATACCAAGTTGTATATGTTTTGTCAACAAAGAACATATTATTTTTGTATTAGAGACGACTAAAAGATTTACCAATCAACTCGAAGAAGTATAAACAAGCTTGTTCTAATAGGTTGATATAAACAATTGGGACAGATACATAATATAGAGTAACACCAGCATGAACATAACTTTGATTAACAATAACATGATTTACTTCACTATGTACTCGCCCGAGTCGCCTCATAAAGCTGTTTACCTTTAAAACGCGTATCATAATCAACTTGTCTTATTTCTGCACCAGGGGAATTCAATTCAGTCTTTCGACTTAAACGGGACCATGTATCCGCTTGTAGGTGTCTACAGTGAACACTTTTTCAACGGGAAAATAATTGCAGATAGAGAAGCAAACTCGTTCTTCGCTGCTTCTGAAAGTGCTGTTGGAGCCATCTACACATCATCTGAAGGCACATACTCCAAAGTTGAACCGGTTCCGGCAGCGTTTATAAGTAGTTCTGATTTTGATGTGGTCTCATCTTACATGAACTCGTCCAAGTAATGAGTTGTCATTTGTTTAATTGTTCATTACATTGTTTATGTCTCCGGTGGATTAACTATTTTTATATGTAATCTGGCAGAGCTCCTGTTGCAACAATATCGAAAAGTGAAGAAATTAAGGATTTTTCTGCACCTGTAGTTCCTCCCTTTTCTGCACGTGCACCAAATTCATATTTACATGAGATCATGAAGGTAACTTGCTTTTTAGAGTAAATATATTGGTGTTGTCTTCAAATCATACTAAATCAGTCTATCTATCATAAGGACTAATTAATATTTTTGTTTTCCACCAAACATAACGTAATATTTTTGTTGAAAACCTCATTGGTCTAGAAGTATTTTTCTTTGTTTGCCACTATATTGTAGAGTTGAAACTCCAAATGTTACACATGTTTTGCAGCCCGATGTGACAGCCCCTGGAGTAGCCATATTGGCAGGATATTCTCCTTTTATTCCAGTCACAAGTTCCTCGTATGACAAACGCCGTGTGGAATACAACATCATGTCAGGAACATCAATGGCTTGTCCTCATGTTACGGCCGTTGCCGCTTATATCAAGTCATTCCATCCTCATTGGTCTCCATCTGCCATCCAATCAGCCATCATGACAACCGGTAAATTATACACAAGACATGATGCAACTTTAGCCCCTTGCTCTTTACCTCAAGAAACTCTTTAACTATCTACTTTCATTTTGATATTCTATGCAGCAACTCCTTTGCATGATAACGCAAATCCAGATGGTGTACTCGCATATGGATCAGGACAAATAAATCCTTTAAAAGCGAAAGACCCCGGTCTTGTTTTTGAGGCAACGGAACAAGATTATGCAAAGTTACTGTGTCGTTATGGCTACGATCAAAATCAGATCAGAGATATAACAGGAGACTTTTATACTAATTGTTCAAGAGGAGCTGACCAGAATATCTTCAATTTTAACTATCCTGCCTTGACTGCTAAAGTGAAGCCAGACACTTCTTTCAAGCTTGAGTTTCATAGAACAGTGACCAACGTTGGACAAGCTAACTCCACTTATTATGGAAAGGATTATGGGTACTCAGATCTTCAAATTATATTGGAACCTGAAACGCTCTTCTTTCATTCTGTGAACCAAAAGTTATCATTTAGAGTTACCATCATTGGAAAAGGATTACCAGTGAACTCATTCAAATCTACAGCACTTGGGTGGACAAATGCCCTCCGTGTTGTTAGAATTCCCATTCTTGTGCACACAATAACGCGTAACTTAGATAACGATGTTATTGGTTAAGTCTCCAAATAGGATTATCAAACTATCTCCCTGTTTTAAATTCAAATTAATAAATTGAGCTCGTTCTCTCTTCTCGAAATATTTGAACGTGCATGTTGTTTTTATTTCTATATTAATAAGAACTACTTCCATATTCATGTGAAAAATTGTCGGATGCTTTTTTACTCTTCCAAATATTTTTGTTACATTCTTGTAGTTTGGGAAAAATATTCTCTCGAGTCACTAGCACCGGATTAAACATTTTTTTTCCGACAAAGAGCCACTTAGATCACAATAAATATTGCTATAATATCTCATTTAATTATTATGATGGTGTAAAGCCAAATTCAAAACTTAAATATGTTTGTAATAGAATCTTCATTTAGAATCTAAAACTTTAAGATAAGAAGTTAATTTATTTTTAATAACTTTGGATTGGGTGCTATTGAAATAAGGGTAAATTACATCTGGCTCCCTATAGTTTGGCATATTTAACGCTCACACTCCTGTTTTTTGCAAACCAATTAAAAAACCCCTATTGTTTGAACAAATTGTACAATTTCCTCCCTCATGTCGGAATCAGCATTTTTTCTGGCGAGAAGACACGGGAAAAGACTAAAATACCCTTATATTAAAAAACAAAAAAAACTTCCTCTTTCCTCCTCCTCCTCCTCCCTCCTCCTTTCCAAGAAAATCAACAAAACAAACAAAACCCAGAATCCTAAAAAAGTCAATAGATTTACTATCCCGACTAACAACCATCCCCAATCATCCATCAATTGTAATCACCGACAACAGCTTTAGAAGCGAAGAACAAGCAAGAGAAGCTCAATAAGATCTACATCAACACCAAGGAAGAAGACGATGACAAGGACGAGGTTCGTCCGAACAACAACAAGAAGAAGGAGGATGAGTCTAGGATCTGGTTTGTTGACGACGACCCATCTTCGACGAAGTTCTTCGTGAAATCCGGAAACTGGAACACAAGCTTCGTGAATTCTAAAAATTGGAACTGGAACTGGAACACAAGCTTCGTGAATCCAAACAATAAAGAAAACCCTGAAATCCGACTTTGGACTGGGATTTGCTTTCTGGGTAAAACGGGAAAGTTCCCTTTTTTTCTATTCCACTCGAAACTTTTTCAAAGAATGGTTTTGGACTTTAAAACTAGGAAATCGATTGAAAAATTTAAAACTTGTTCTTCTGTCCTTGAGTTCCCTTTTTTCTGTCGTTGAACTTGTTCTTCTTTTATGGGTGTTTCGGTCTCAATGGAGACGCAAATAATACACACTTTCATGGAAAAATCGGAAACCCTAGGAATTTGGGGGATCTCTGGATGTTCTTAATATAGAGACTGAAGGGTGGGGTGTTGTGATTTAAAGGATCCAGAAATAACAGATTTTTAGTTCGAGATTATATAATGCAGTGGTTTATGAAATTGTAAGGAGGAGGAGGAAGGAAGCAGGAGGAAGAAGAAGAATGTTTTTGGTTTTGTTTTTTACTTTTTAATACAAGGGCATTTTAGTCTTTTCCCATGCATTCTCGCCGGAAAAAATGTCGATTCCGGCATGAGGGGGAAAATTGTATAATTTGTTCAAACAATAGGGGTTTTTTAATCGGTTTGCAAAAAACGGGGGTGTGAGCGTTAAATATGTCAAACTAAAGGGGGCCAGATGTAATTTACCCTTGAAATAGGATCACTAATCTAGACGCAGGTGCAAATCGAACGATTGAGGAACTTCGTGCGGAGGACTAAGTTCTTGCTTGCTTTCATTAATATCTTTGCAAGACATTGATTATTTTCCACAATGGTGTCTTTAAGAAATAAGGAAATGTTTTTTAATTATGATATTTTTTGTAATCAGTTATATTTCTTTTTCTTTCTTCCATTAATGAGTGTCTTCATTCAACAACAAAATATTTCGAAAGTGCATTTTTTTCATAATACCATTATTTAGCAACTAAAATTTGTATTTTTTTTCTTTTTTATGAGGTGGCGATGATCAGTTGACAAGTTTTTCTGCCGGAGTTGGGTGTGGTTTTTAACTGATAATGGCTTATATGACAGTGCTATCATCCGCAATCCCATTTGACTGTTTAAAGTTTTTTTTTTGTTGTTCTTCAACTAATAATGATTGTTGGTTTGTTGCACATTCGATGCAGAATTTTGAAAAATCTTTTGTTAATGTGTTAAAAGTATTTCATTTCATGTTATATCAACCAAAAGCACTTGCTTTTAAAGAGTCAGGATTCAAATTCCTATCACGACAAAAATATATTTAGGAAAATTAATTTACAAAAGAAAATTTATTTAACTATATATCATGTAAGGGAAGAAATAGCCTATTGGTATCGATATATAAGGAAAGGCAGATAAGGATAACAAATTAAAGTGTGTGTATATATATATATATATATATATATATATATATATATTAGACAACAACAAAATTAAGGAAATTCTTTAACTATATGTCATCTAAAATATGAAATTGCCAATTGGTGGGTTTGTGTGTAAATATATATATGTATATTTATGGAAAGATAGATAAGGTTAATAATTCATTTGTATGGATGAAAGTACATCCATATATTAGACCATGAAAATGGATGTTCTTTTCACTCGAGACCAATCATAAGCCCTTTTGTAGAGAACGGGTTTTAAAAAATATGTTTCAGATTTTTTTTTATTTTATAAAATTCATGTAATTTAAAATCATTCACAAAGAATAAAAATACATTATTATAATTCATACCACGTATTATCCGAATCTCTACAAACAACAAATATCGAATATTATTAATACACGATTCTAATAATTCAAACTCGATACTTGTGATAGTCTCTCGGCAGTTCAGTTAACCCTTTTTTTAACGGCTACTTGAAACGGTGGGAAAAAGTGGCCGTTAAACTTTCCGTAACTACTACCTAACAGAAAAACAAACGCCTAACGTCTTCTCCTTTCACTTCACTTCCCGCAATAATGGATACCACTACAACTCCTCAGGTAATCCCTCCCTCTCTCTCAATCATCGATCACTCGAACTCGATCTCGATCTCGATCTTTCGAATTGTGCGTTGACGTTGTTCTTCTGTTTGTGTGTGTGTGTTTTTTTTGTTGTTGCGTAATATTGATCACTGGATTGGAATGGATGAAGTAGAGAGGGAGCAGTTCGACAATAGGGAAGAAGATATGCGCGGTGTTTACACCGATGTTTCGGGTTGTGGAGACGGTGGCGCTGCACCTGGCGGGCTGCTTTGACGACCGCTCCTGGCGCCCCGTGCTTCGATACGCCCTCGACGACCTTCGTAGTATCGCTAGCACCTCCATTTGTACGGTCTCCTTGATTTGATTCTCTTAAACTGATTTGATGCCGAATCTTTCGCCTTTTCTTCGTTTTTCGTGTGGGAACCAATTGGTCCCTTTATCAATTCTCATTGCTAAAGTTGTGATCTTTGTGTAGTTGAAGAGTGTGATTAAACTGCTAATCGAAGGTTGTTTGTACGGATGCAGCTAATTGTTGAGATTTCCTTATCTCAGCTGTTTCACCTATTATGTGGTTGGGAATTTGATGGTGTCTGCAGTTACAGTTAATGAAGTGGAGGCGTTGCTTGAACTGTTCAAGAAATTGAGTAGCACCATTGTGGATGATGGTTTCTTACACAAGGTACATCTACCTCTTCACGTGTTGTTTCTCTCTTTCCGACTTGTCGTTTACGCAGATGCTAGATCGGAGTACAGCTTCGGCATACTTCATATCTCAAGGAAGTTTTGTTTCGGTTTAGCTAGCCTAGTTTCGATATGTGGGTTTAGCCTGTGACCATTAGCATGGGGCACTACAGAAGGATGCCATTAGATTTACCTAACTTTGTTGTCTGCTTGAAGGAAGAGCTGCAATTGGCGCTGCTGAGGGCTCCGGGAAGCGGAAATTTGTTTTTGGACAGGGTAAGTTCATATTGTTCTATGGTTATCGTGGGCTGTAATGCATATTTCTGTGTATTATCTGAAATTGATTGAAGTTGTTTGTGTGGGTAAGCCATCTCTCTCTAGGTATTTGATCTCTTCGACGAGAAGAAGAACGGAGTCATTGAGTTTGAGGAATTCGTCCGCGCTCTTAGTGTTTTTCATCCTTGTGCTTCTTTAGATGACAAGATTGAATGTGAGTACATAACAAATTCTGTTGTTCTTGCCTCATCTTATTGGAAGTCAATTATTAGTGTAAGCCCCTTGTTTCAATCCCGACTTTAATGCAGTTGCGTTTAGGTTGTATGACCTGAGGCAGACTGGCTATATCGAAAGGGAAGAAGTGAGTACATCTTCGTCCTTTGTTGTTGTGCTATATTTCACAGTTTTCTGAACTTTGTTGTTCGCCTTCAGACCAGATTACACGTTCTATTGGTTTAGACCTGCAACTCGTTCAAATCAGACCTTGATCTGATAGTCTGATGTTTGAGATTTCTTCAGGTACAACAAATGTTGAATGCTATACTCTTGGAATCTGGCATACAGTTGACACCTCAAAATCTCAACAATATCATCGAAAAGGTGAAGGACAGTCTTCTCTTCGGCGTGTTTTTATCCTCGATTGCTTCGTGTGGAGTACACTCCATGACAGCTTGATTTAATCAGACATTTGCAGATGCGGATATGAACAGGGATGGAAAAATTGACAAAGACGAATGGAAGGCATATGTTGTTCAGCACCCTGCCCTGTTGAAGAACATGACTCTTCCTTATCTAAAGTAAACATGCTTTTTCCAATGCTATCTCATAAATTTCCCAACCATGCATCAAAGATCACTTGTCCTTATTCACGATCTTGATGCAAATGCAACGGAATCAGCCTCCGAGCGTCTTCTCTAGCATTGTTCTTGTAAATTCTACAGGTCCGATAACCATGTTTCCGGGTGTTGCTCATCGCAGGGATGTCACAACAGTGTTCCCGAGTTTTATCTTCAACACTGAGGTTGACGACTGAATGTTTTGGCCAGAACATTGCACGGATTGTCTGGGAAAAATTGACGTAAATGTCTTTCCAACTTATGTTGGCGGGGATATTATAAGCTAGGAAGTTGCTGTGATCTATTCTTTTCGTGACCTCTTTGTTCTGTTCTGCTGTACATTCCCAGTACATTGTTGTCAAGCAACTCGAGGAATTGATTTGGTCCAGATTTGAATTATCTCCCCTCCCTCTCTCACACACATACAGAGTAAACAGTAGACATTCTGCAGGACTTTGGTTATGGCAGAAGAACAAGCAGCGATTAGTAATACGATGCAAGCGTTAATAATACTAACAATTAAAGGATAATCTTTCACGTTTCTGTGCGTGAATAGAGAGGAACCAAGACCAGTTACAAGTCTTCATCAATGTATCATCCCTTTCAGTTGTTTCGTGTGCAGGATACCCAACATGAACTACAGAACAGCAGGATGTTGACGTTGCTTGCGAGTTACAAACCCCTCGCATACAGGAATCCATGTTTTTCTTGGGAGACTACGCGAATAATTCACGCAGCATTTAACTACTACGCGTACGATATCAATCCCCCACGAGCACGAGATTAGAATTTTTCGATATTCGGGGACAGCATTCGAGTCAGGCGCAACGCAGCGTGCTTTCTTCCTGCTGATTCAACATGGTTCGGAAAGGTTACAACCAGTTAAACTGTAGATCAAAAGAGCGTAGATCAGTACATGTTATACTTAGCATAGTAACAACTAACAACCCGAAATGTGGGCTTTCGTTTCTTCATATATTGGGCTTTTGTTGTTGGATTGGGCTACGGGTAGTAAAAGGCTCAGCGTATGAGATAAAATGTGGGCTGGGGCTGATTTTGCCTATCTGAATTATTCTTTTGGTTGTTGGAATTTTTGTATGATAACAAAGTTGTATTCTGTAATATTTAAATTCGATACATTCTTAATTAAAACTTTGTTGCTACTATTGCTCCCTATTCAATAGTGTGCTCCTTATACTGATATTTATTTTCAAGACAAACATTCGTAATAAATTGTAATGCAATTCTAGTTATGAAATTTGGTGGTTTCAAGTCTATCTTATTCACAATAAAATGCACTTGTGAAAAATTATAAAAGACTATCGCCACGGCTTATGAAATAAAATGTGGGCTGTGCCAGATTTTGTCAATCTTATTTTTTCTTGTGGTTGATGCTCACGGTATGTACATATAAAACTGTTATTAAAATTGATCGGACAAAATTTTGTATATGACAAATTTTTATTTCAAAGACACAAAATTTGATATATAGTAGTGAAATTATAATAATTTTCTTGTGCGTATATATATATATACGGTGACCCTTGTTTCTAGTTGGAATTTCAATAGCAATTTTCCACTGGGATACATGAGCGTAAAATGATTGCCTACACTTTTTAAAGCACCTCTAATTTTCACTTTAGTATATTGTAAGATTCAAGAAAGTAGCGTAGCGAAAAGTAAATTGTGACCCATTGGAAAATATTCCTCTCTTGTCGTTTGCTGAGGGGAAAATGACAAAAATGTCAGCTTCAATTTTGATGCCTTCGCACGTGTGACGGTCTTTGTCTTGTAGGGTTTCCACTTTCTATTATTTATTAGGGACATTTTCTTCATTTTTTATTTGTTTCTTGTTGACCCAAATTGGCATTCTTCTCTTCATTTTCACTGTGGGAAAGTGTACAATTCTGTCATCCTCGGCTTCCCATCTGCATGTAATTAACACGAGAAACTGTTAATTATTTGTCAAGTATTGATACCTTCTTGAAACGTATTAAAGTTCAAATATGACTCATATTAGGTTTTTTTTTGCATTATTGTTGTTTTGGACATTTGGGTTGTGCTCATACACCTAGCTAATAAACCTATGAGCCATTATAGACAATTCAATGGATCCAATTAATTAGAATAAATATAAGTGCTGTAAAATCTTGTTGTCGGCCTACTATATCTTAGCCTTGAGATTGACCGCGGAATTTTGTCGAAAAGGAATAGCAATCCTTCTTTTCCCACTAAAGCATCATTGACCACTTTTACGGTCTATATTATGATTTTTATTGTAGATTATTGAAAAAATAGGAGGAAATCGGCTCGAGGTAGTGGTGATGTTTGAAAAATAATATATTTTGTTATTTTTTTCTAACTTGGCTAATAAATTTAAGTTATATCCAAAATGGATGGATATTACACATGAAGAGGATTATAGACGACACAATCACCTGAATCGAGTAACGAAGTGGTGCAAGAAAATGGAAGCTTCTAATCTGGCCAAGTCAAGTCCCGGACATAATCTTTGTCCCCCTCCAAATGGTGTGAAATTAGAGCTGCTTATGTCCTTTTCCTGCCATATTGACGCACATAAAATCATATGATATTCTTAGAATCTATATCTAGCGGGCTAAAAATACGCGTGGACTTCGTAATCATACCTTAACATGGAAATTGTGAAAGTAACATATATTATGGGAAGAAATCATTTTGATAATGAAGATGGACTTACTAGCCACCTCCATGGATTGAATTGGTGAGGGCAGTCGTAGTGATTTTCGTCGAGATGTACAGATCTAAAGTAGGTTAAGACACTCCATCCTTTTGGTATTAAATACCCTTTTACCTCTACATCCTTGACAGCTTTTCTCATGACTCCAATTATAACGTTTCCCATTCTTAAAGTTTCTGATATCACCTGTACGCGTCAACAAATAATTATTTACACTACCTAGCTCACAATGCTTGTAACAAAAAAAAAGTTTACCATAATCTCAACATGATTTCCATAATAAATCTCATTGAGACAAAGTTATTCGGTTCAAATTTCGTTAACCTATCACGTCATGAATTATCGTGCGAATAACATTGAGATCATACATTAAATCACTCTAATTGTAGAATTCAAAAGTTTGATATAATAGGTACATATATTTATCAAACTTATAAATAATTATATTTAGTAATCGCAACATTAGATCTAATTCATTAATTGTAATCCATAATTATGTACTTACAGATTGCGTGAAGGATAATGATTGGTAATCATTCCAACACAGCCCAGGTCCAAGCTGAGCTTTCCGTCTTTTCAATTTCACATTCTCCTCCTGCATATATGCGATCACATCGATAACTATATTAGCGACAATGACAAGTTTAAAAAGTAATTAAAGACTTAATTGTTTATGTCACTCGTGGCACAATGAAACAAGTGCATGGTTAGTTCCCCAGCCACATGTAAATTGACCTCCCAACTAGATAAGCACCCCAACACTAATGTACAATTTGCGGACAATTTGCCCACGTCTCCACAACTATTTAACTCAATATGTAGATCAAAATGAAGTTATTTTATTTTGATTTTATCAATATAATATAAAGTTTTACGAAAACAACGGATCATGGGATATAATCTATAATAACGTACCGTCAATTGCTGTAGAGCGGTAGGGCAATCTGACAGATATTTGATGGCGAGAGTGATAAGGACCGGTACGGAATCCTCCCCAGGAATCATCATATCTATTATATTGTGAGCAATTAGCTCATCGCTAAATTGTTCATTTTCGTCCTTCAGTAAAACATCGATCACGTCTTTTGGAACATCGGATATTCCTTGGCCCCTTCTAGATTGTATCATCTTTCCCACCAATTTCACCATTCTTTTCTTTGCCTGAAAACATATATTAATATTAAAGAATATAATGATGTAACAAAACGTAAATGAATTAACGAAGTTTATCGGGGTCAAGATTTTGTTACTTGCCTGCAATGATTTATAAAGTTGACTTCCAGGTATCTTTACAGGTAAAGACATGAGACCAGAGATAAATTCTTGGAACTGCTTCTTTAGAAACTCCATGTCTGGATCACCAGGATCCAAGCTAATCAATGCCTTGACCAGGACTTGGAAGGCAATCTGAAGGGGACACAAGAATTTGGAAAGCCAATTTCTTAGTAACTTTACACACCAAAAGTAACTACAAGTTTACAATAATTATGGGTCCTCATGTTTTGGGACAAAATGATGATTTGGTGAAGAAAAAATTCTCCTTTGATTAGCCCACACAGCTGGTACATTTTTGGAAAATTTTCACACCAATAAATATATTTGTCAGGGTTCTAACACCAATCTTTCAAGTTCTGTTGCGCTGTTATACCTTTGTTGTTACTTTCGAACAAAATCATTTGAAAGCATCAAGGAGCATAGCAGCCAGAGATAAAGATTCAAATGCCTATCATTTCTTAACTTCCTTTCACTGTCGAGATGAAGGTTTTATCTCATCAAGTGTCTATAATTAACAATTAGATTTTCCCCGTAGAAACTAAGTTAATAACTTGTAAAGAGAAGGAGCCAAAGACAAAGGTTAAGGTAGATGACATATATCATTTTGTTTATTCCTATGTCATTCTTGGTACTCTTCTCCTCCAAAATATGTAAACGTATCACAAATTTAACAACATTAGAACAAATGGTGAGATTATTTTCCCGAAAATACTTGGTATATGAAAATTTATTAAACTGACTAATATTTAGATACGAATTAAGTAAGACTAAATAAAACGACAAAATATTTTTTCCATCTAATTTTAATGCAATTGGATTTATATAATTTGAATTTGATGTCTAATTAATTAACGATAAGATTTGAGAGAAGGAGAGAGAAACAAACATCACTAACTTTTTTGGTCTCATCTTGGACATAAACAGGCTGGTCATGTCTCCATGTGTCCATAGATTCTTGTACATATCTCTGCATGTCCCTAAGGATTTGTGCTTTGAGACTTGAGGACTTGAAGAATGCTGCAACAAGGCCATGGATCCTCCTATGCAAGCTCCCAGACATGAGCAAAACAGACGACTCGCCCATCAACTCAGTGAGTGATTTCGGGTAACACGGTACAAAAGCACTACAATCGCTTTGGAGTATAAACTTGCTCACTTCACCATCTGTCGATACTATGGTCGGGCTCCCAAATATGTGTGACTTAAACACCTTCCCGTACCTATAAAAATTATTGGGCTCGAGTTTGAGACATTGAGAACACAGTTACGATGAATACTTGTCGGAAGCTCTACTATAACTTACTTTAAGCGGCGCTTGTTCATGAATGTCTCAGGCTGGTCAGTGTAAGCACATGAGATGAACTCTATGGTCTCTCCAAGGAAAGGCCATCCAAGAGTTCCTAATGGAAGCCGTGGGGATTGCTTCGATGGCTTAGTGGCTTTGGTGCAGAGATATACAAGAAATAACAAGGTTATTGATCCAATAGCAATGAAGATATTCCATTCTAAATAGTGTGTAGGTATTGCTATTTCCATGTCTGTCTCTCTTCTGGCTCCTCTTTTTCTCTCTTCACCAATCTCTTAAGTTTAGCTTAAATACAATTCAACTAGACTTAATCTCTGTGGGGTTTTATATAATCAATAGTCCGGCCGAGAAACTTTACTAGGGGCCCAATATACCAATTCATAGTTGTGACTGGTGATCAGTGCACCATAGAATTTTTAATAATTTTTTTATGAATCAGAGATTAATGCGAAAGAATATTTAACCTAATAAATGAATGTATAAGAATCAACAATAGTCAAAGTTAGACATATAAGTTGGTCTAAAAATTTTACTTAAAAAAGCAGAGATTAATTACTTATATCAAAGAATGGATCTTTCCTTTTGTTAAACTTTCTCGATCCATAGTTTTACTGATTTTATTCTACGGGAGTGTCCCTAATGAATTAAACTTTACACGGCTAGTCATAATTACTCCCACATAGATTTGATGTTCCACACTGACTTTCTATGTAATTAACTATTATACTGCCTATTGAGATTGGGATAAAGATAAATGAGACTAAAGCATCCACTTGTGTTAGAGGAGCGGGTGAATAAATGATCATTTCATCCCTATTTAATCTTGGTAAGAGAATTATTCTAACTTAATTGATAGATAATGAGTTCAAATTTTACAAATTATTAATTGTAAATATTTGTTAGAAAATTTTGGCACATTTCAATTATGCTATAGGACTTGGTCTCAATTAATATGTCCAATAATGTTTTTGGATTTTAGGTGTTATAAACTAAAAAATCCACATAAGAGAATATTCCTCCTTTGACCGCTGCCATATGCCGCATGGTATTCTGATCAACTGGCCCATCCGTTGATTGGTTTCTTCTATTTTTATTCATAAAATTCAATGCTTAGCTTTCTTCTACACCTTTGCTCAAACTACCTAACTTATGATTACACGTCCTTTTAAGTTAGTGATACTCTAATCCTCTAATCATAATCTCACTAGCAACTTCCCTCATGCTATCCAATCTAGTATTTTTGTATCGCCAAGTTCGAACATAGATCTCGAAATCGAATTTTGGGAATGCAATTGTGTGCAAATTTTTCACGAAGAATTTTGTTACTTGACTCGAATTTAGATTAACTACAGAGTTCCGAATTAAGATTAACTACACAAGTGATTTTCTGGTAAAAGATCTTGTAACTTTTGTTGTGTATCTATCAGAATCTTGCAATCACATACATAGTGGGGGACTACTTTATATTATGAGCTTGTGCTTTAGGTGCCCTTTGGAGTATGCATCGTCTGCATTAAACAAAAGTCTCCGATGAGTCTAACGGTAAGCAACTTGCATTAATTTAAAGAAATTTTAGTTTCGAATTTAAGAATATAAAAGACATCATAGCAACAAATATCTCTTAAATAAAAATCTAAAGTGTTCAACTCAAATATGATATAATTAAAAAAGAAGTGTCCGGTGGTGATGATATTGAGAGGGGGAAAATAATATTAGAGGTTGAAACACTGATCTGTTTGGTAATTTGTAAGTAGGTGGGTTTGGTTTTGGAAGGTTGCAACTTTTGTGGGTTGGTCCAGTATATGCACGTTGGAGTTGTGTCCACATCCTTCTCGGAAATGGTGCAGAGCTTTCAAGAGGACCATGAGACCATGTGGAGGAAGTTCTTTGCGCTAGAATCTTACCATTTGTTAAGTTCAAGACATGGACGAGTGTGGCATTTTTTTTAAGCTATACTAGAAATTTCGTGTTCGAACATGGGGAAAATTTAGTGGTCCTGGATTGAACGTAGATTCATTGACCTAGATGATTTTAGTGAAATGATTTTTATTCAGACTAGAGTAGTGGATCACTGAAACTTTAGGACCAAAGCATCACAACCACCTACAAACTTAACAGTATTGTAGATTCTTTCAACTTCTCAGTAAGGCCTTGAAGTGGTAACAACAAGAAAGCATTGTGCACTATATATAGAAGCAGCTTTTTGACGAAGAAACAACATTAGAATCATCAGAATGGCGGTTGACGTTTTCGTTAGGGGATCCGACATCTGCAGATGAATCTCCCTGAAAAAAGAATCAAGAAATCTTGCAGACGAATTGTTCATTGGCGGTGAAAATACAAACTGCACATTATGTTTCCGAACTCTGTCCGATCATGGTCATTCCGACTTGGAGTTCAGCATGGTGTCTTAGAGAGACGGGATGGACTTAGCTCGAATGAATTGTTTGAGGATGGCTTTCTCCTCATCAAGGCGTTTCTTCTCTTCTGGATCTTTCGGTTTAACCTTCCTTTTCTCGTCCAGCATCCACTTGAACAGATCTCGCTGCTGAATATCCGGAATAGGCTCACGGATCCTCTCTGGCTCCAACACAGGTGCCAGTTTATCATCAAGGGAAGCAGCAGCAGTGGCTGTCGTAGGAGTAGGGGATGCATTTGTAGTAACTTCTGCAACCTTGCCGGAAGTTGGGTTCCTTGTTCTCGTGAAATAGTAAACTACAAAACGAAAGAGGAGTTAGCCAAGAAGAGATTTTGTCATCTGGAAACATTTAAGTTGAAGCATGAAGATGGAGCTGAATGATAAACACAATCACAAAGGAGCAACATTAGATGAATGACAGTTTCGTGGATGCATGAAGACTCCATCATAGCAGGAAGAAGTGCTTAATAACTAATAAGGAGGTGCCTGAATAGGTAGCTTGTCAGCATCCTCCCAGTTTTCAATAAAGAGACCATCTTCTTCTATCACCCGAATTCAGTTATGTGCATACTTTCGTGGCATATTTGACACTTCGCATACAGAGACAACCAAGCTCAAACCATACTAAAAAAATTGAGAGTGGTGGCAGATTAGACTTTACGAATGGCACACCTATTGGCACTATAGCAAATCTGAAAACTACCAGAAGAGTGATAAATTCTCCCAACTCTTTCATCTATTCTACAAAGTTAACTTCCACAAATCCTTGGTAGTAAGCACGAACTTACTTATATCCTCACACCGCCATCCAAACAAAGCTATCATTAGCATAACATGAAGCCTCAAAAGCTAAACTTACTAGATAACTCATCACAACTACACTACCGAGTATCGGAAATTAGGAAAAGGCCAATACGTAACTGATAATGATTGCCGAATTCCGACACGAAAAAGAACAGTTTGCCAAATTAATAACACAGACCACCTCAATACAATTCTCCTCATGAACACAAAGCAGCATTCATAACAAAGTATTGCAGATCATGGCAGGGAAGCATTCAACTAGTGAGCCGAATACCAGAGCACCCATTTCAAGCTAACCATTTAATTTCTCCAAACTCTTTCATCTGTTCTACAAAGTTAACTTTCACGAATCTTAGGCAGCAAGCTAATATTACTTGATAACTCATCAGAACTACATTCCTGGCTACCCAAAATAAGGAAAGAGGCAAACTCGTAACCAACAAAAAATGCTGAATTCCAACCCAAAAACAAAAGAGAGAAGTTTTCCGAATGGTTAACACAGGCCACCTCAACATCATTCTCCTCATGAACACAAAGCATCATCCAAAACAAAGTAGATGCAGATCATGTCATGGAAGCATTCAACTATCTGGCCGAATACCAGAACCATTTAATTTCTACCAACTCTTTCATCGGTTCCACAAAGTTATCTTCCACGAATCTTGTGCAGTAAGCTAATATTACTTGATAACTCATCACAATTACACTCCTGAGCATCAAAAATCAGGATAAAGGCAAACTTGTAACTAACAAAGATAGCTAAATTCCGAATTGTAAACACAGGCACTCAATATCATTCTCCTCATGATGACAAACCAGGATCCAAAACAAATCAGATTCAGATCATGTCATAGAAGCATTCAATTGTCCGGCCGAATACCAGAAGACCGGTGCAATTCAAGCTAACCATTTCCCAATCATTCAAAAGAACCCATTAAATTACACGGCAATACCTCCAACAACGAGATTGACACCGAGGAGGAGCGGCCACATGAACTTGTACCGCCGCGCAAAGGATTCCTGAGGAGGCTGAGGTGGCGGCGGAGGAGGCGGAGGGGACCCCATCTTGTACGACGCAGCCGCAGCCGATCCGGAGGAGGACGATGAGGGCACCGCGGATGACGTGGCAGATGCCCCTTTCAAGCTCCCACCACCAACTTCCGATGCTCTGATCACTTGAGCTACACAAAATAATTGATATTAACACAAAAATAACGAACCCCAATTCAGCTAAAGTCAAAAGGACAGCTAAAAACACCCAAAGTCCGGTTCTTTACAATAGAAACAGTTGTAAAAGAAGAAGCTTGAAGATGGAAATTAAAGTAAAGGTGGGATCTTTATTGATTGGGAAGCGAATTGGGGTACCTTTCTTGGGCTTGTTCTTGAGGAGCTTGGGACCCTCTTGGCTCATTGTTTAAACGCTTACAAAGATTCTCTCTTTTTTCTGTTTTGTCTTCTTATATTTACTTGCCCTTTTTATTACAAAGACCCTCTAGGCTCATCGTATGCCGTGTTCGGCAAGTGTTTGGGGGTTGGTCTTTCTAGATCAGTGGTAATCATGCTAATTAACCCAAATTCAATCCGATATTTAGACATCGATTAATCCAAATTCGAAACCAGAATCTCTCGCATTGTTGGTACGCCGTCGTTTTGGCTCATTATCTCTATATTCTTTTAGTGCATTACTTGTAAAAACGAAACGTGATTGGAAATATTGTACGGGGAACACATATATGTATATATATACACACATCTTTGGCCCCACAAATTCCTGCAAGTAACCACACGCCGCATTATCACAAACTCAATTTTCTATGGAAGATTATCAGACAAAGAGACAACTGAAGTTGATCGACCGGAACTACTCGACCATGTAGGAGTCGTCGCCGGAAATTCAATCCGGAGAGAGCCCGGTGGTGGTCACCGTCCACCAATGAAGCACAGTTTAATGGACCAACCTGAAAAGTTTGGCAAGTTTTGCCAGCTGCTTCAGGAAGCTTGGGCTGGATGACCGAGAAGGTCGAAGGCTGAAGCTGGTCGCCGGAGATTCCCTTGGAAAGCGGTCCTGAATCTCCTGATGCTGCCGCCGATTTGGTTAGTTTCGAGTTGATTTTCCCTTCCTTGCCCTGCAAGTTTAGGGTTCATGAAAAGGTTTCTGGTGAACTTCCCCGATTGGTGGAAGTAGAAGCAGAAGACAGGGAATATGTGAGCAAGTTGAGCAGATTTCTTGTCAATGTCAGACGCAAGTTGTCCGATTCGGGGAGGTGCGAGGATGAGTTCTTGAGGCTGTTGAGCAATTTCAACCTCGGAGCCATCAAACCTATCGAACTCTGTCTTATTGTTGTCGATTTAAAAGGGGAGTACTCGGATCTCATGCATGAGTTCGACTCACTTTTGCCCGTGCGTGATCTTGAGAATGAGGAGGTTGGCTCCACGCCCAGCCGTTCTTCGGATGGTGCAGCTGAGGAGAAGGTTTCGGGTGAGAAACCTGTGGAGGATGGGGTTTCTTATGAATCTAGGGGATTGGTGGTGGTGGGAGAAGGGGTAGACAAGGAAGTTGTGAGCAAGTGGTGTGGTTTTCTTGCCAAGGTTGGTGAAAAGTTATCCGATTCGGGGATGTGCAAGTATGATTTGATGAGACAATTCAGCAATTTCAACTTAGGGTTGATCAACCAAGTTGAACTTGACGTAGTTGTTACTGATATGATCAAGGAGTATCCGGATCTCATGCACGAGTTCATGTCACTTTTGCCGCATGAAAATGGTTCAAAGTCCGACCGTTAATTAGAATCAGCCAAGGAGAATGGTACGACGAGGAAGAGGAAACGGGTCGCGGAGGCACCTCATAAAGGGAGGTCTCCTGTGGCAGAACAGAAGGTGAGGTGCAGGGAAATCACCGAAGACGAAGAGGACAACATGTTTTTGCAGACGTTCTCGAGGGCCAGCTGGCAGGAACAATTGCATATGCATCCCATATGTTACATGGGCCATCCGATACGCAAGAGTGGAGCCACAACCTGAAAGCCAGAGAGGCACATTTGGAGTGAATCGTCACCGAGATGTATGACAACAAAGGCCCGAAAGTCCTAGCTACGGTCGAAGAAGATCCTGCAAACACATTGCCGGCAGTGATAAGTAGATTGCAGCAGAAAGAGCAGGATCAAATTTGAGCTCGTATACGAGCACGAGCCTACGGAAAGTAGACGAAAACATCGGTTGATATGTTTCTTGTAAAGCAGAGGATCAATATTCTTTCTAATTTGCATAAATCCAAAATGCAAAATTTTTCGGATTTAATAAAAAGAAATGCTTTGAGAATTCTTTCTAGTCCATTAACTGTAAAACTCTGTATAGGCGTTCGCTGCACAACTTATTTGTTATCTTATTACCGTCAAATCCGAAAAGGACTTGATCATCTGGTGGAATCGTATTGTGGGTTTGGTTTTGCAGTCACCTGCTTTGCCGTAATTCCTCGATCGGAGATGGTGCAAGTTTATTCGTAGCGCTGTTAGCAACACGCACACCCGCAGCTCCGCGCTGATGGTCAGCGCATCGAATTCCAGGATTGGAAGTGGTGCATTTGTCTCTGCAGACTCGATCACAGCTTCTTAAGGTGGTATAATCGGTTGCAAACGCTTTACAACAATGTCATGGCTACTGCCAGACCCGCCCGGGATGGTGCCAAGGAGTCAGCACTCCTAACCATCCTCCATCCGAGCATCGGCTGTAGTTGGATCTTGTCAACCACTTGGAAATTCTCTGTGTGTGGGTTAAATCCTTATTTCCCGCTGTTTCTTCTGCAGCTCTTAACAATTCAGCTTACTAATCTAAACTCATTCTATTTAGTTTAATTAAGAAATGCAAATATTTACAATGCCGATACATTACTTTGATCACTTAGCTGATAGAATTTAACAGCATTTAGCATGAGCAAGTACACAATCATGTCTAAAGGAATTTAGTTAACACTGTTGACTTATGGTCTTGTTCTACCAGTTCTGTCACTATTTTAGTGGTCTGAGTGAATGAATGATAACGAGAATATCATTGCTTGTTAATGGTCAGAAATTTTGAATGTAACACTACAGTAAGATGATTCTGAATCTGATGTCCAACATGAAAACTATTTACGTTCAAGTTACATTGTCCGTGTGTCAACAACCAAATATAGCAGAGCAGCAACCCATTCCCTGCTGGAGCCTTCAGACAATTCGACCAGCGCGGTACAAGCTTCATACACCCGAAAGTGCAACAGGCCTCACGTATGGCGACCACCGTAACCCCTCCCTAAACCCCCAAAACCTGCAAGATGTTAAACAGCAGAACAGAACATTGCGTCAGAAGCAGGATCACAAAAGCATGTCAAATCAGCATCCATGGGAATCAGGTCTGGGAAAGGCAGCTTAAATCGAGTCGGACACGAAAAAAATCTTTTCAATCCAGCAATAACATGGATTTATGACATTGGAAAACATAAACAAGAACCTGCAACAATGTGATTCACGTAGACATTTTGGAACGAAACGTGAATTTGACCGTGCATAACTCACTTGCTGGTGGAGGAGGCGCGCCCCGACCCATTGCTGCCAGCTCTGGGGCAACTTTCTGTCCAGCTTCCTGAAGTATGTTTATAAGTTCCTTGGCAAATCTAGCATTAGCAGAGGTGAAGAAAGTATAAGCTGTTCCTTTTGCTCCAGCTCTCCCTGTTCGACCAATTCGATGCACGTAGTCCTCTAGGGATCCAGGGAAGTCATAGTTGATTACGTACTTGACATCCTTTACATCTGCCAAATACAAATACAGTAGAAATTACACATTGGTACTAGATATTACAACGGGAAAAGACGGGCTGAAGACACAATGCAAGATTCATTGTACATACCCAACCCACGAGCCGCAACATCAGTTGCAGCCATTATGGGGCTTTTTCCAGATTTGAACTCTGAGAGAACCCAATCTCTTTCAGCTTGACTTTTATCCCCATGAATTGAAAGAGTGGGCCAACCATCCATGCGAAGTTGCCGGGTTATCTGGTCACAGCCTTTTTTTGTATCCATAAAGATGAGAATCCGACTGCCATCCATGATATCCTCGAGCAAATTTACCAACCTGGAGACCAGGAAGATCTATGAGACTATTTCCAAGTAACTTGATAACAGCAGGGGGTCAGAGAAGTGATTATGGAAGTTAAAAAAAAATGCAAGTTGGAAGCAAAGCCAACGTACTTATTATACTTCTGATTCTCAGAAACAATTTCCACAATTTGGCGTATGGCGTGATTAGCTTTCAGATCCGAGGATCCAATAGTCACCTGCATTAGATCCAAGAAGATGCACGTAAATAAATTGAATGCAAGTTTTGCAAGGGTAAGATATATTGTTCGCAGAGGAAAGCACGGGGATCAAAGTCACATTTCACCTTGTATGGGTTGTATAGAAATTGTCGAGAAAGTAGCTCAACCTCTTTAGGCCAAGTCGCACTCCAATACAAGGTTTGACGATCTGGTCGAATCTGCATAAAGATAGAGCATAATTAGACGTTGGACAATCTAATCAATAAGGACACTATATTCCGTGTAGTGAAAACATCATCGGCTCAAAAAATCTTTGCATATGGTCCAACAGGCTGATAACTTGCAAAAACAAGCAATAGAACAATAGCACAAACCTGAGCAATAATTTTCTTCATTTGAGGCTCAAAACCCATGTCTAGCATTCGATCTGCTTCGTCCAGTACCAGGTAAGTAACCCTTCGTAAATTTGTATGGTGAGACTCTAGCATATCAATCAGCCTTCCCGGTGTAGCAATTACAATTTCAACACCTGAGACAAAATAATACAAAGCAGGTAACCATGGTGTTCATCAACACAATAAAAGCTCAGTTTCATAAAGAAGACAATTAACTTAATACCCACACAGAGGAAGAACTGCCAGTTTTATGAACTCCAAGATGCCGAATAGCAGCAACTTTATCCGATACGCATAACCACCTACCTTTCTGGAGATCACGGACTTGAGGTCCCTTTGGGACTCCACCATATATGCATGTACTTTTGATTCTTGAAGATGCTCCAAATTTAGTGGCTTCTTGTTGTATCTGAACAGCTAGTTCCCGCGTTGGAGCTAAAACTAAAACAATGGGTCCATCTCCAGGACCTGAAGAAACCAAAGAAATATGTTTGTTACTACTACGCAAAATAATAAGCAACAGCGTAACTTGAAACTTCACATATCTGGACAAGTCAATTACCCAAAAATGGCTGTGCATTAACATGAACAATTGCAGGCAATAGGTAAGCGAGTGTCTTCCCAGATCCTGTTTCGGCAATACCAATAAGATCACGACCTTTCAATGCCATTGGCCACCCCTGAGATTGAATGGCCGTCGGTTCAACAAATCCAGCTTTTGCAACTTCTTGCAAGACATAATCTGGAAGAATTACCAGTTACCACTATGTTAGGCCACCAATATCTCATATAATCTGGAAGATTTATCAGTTACCAAAATGTTAAGCCTCTAATATTGAATGGAGAAAGATCCGATACACCGATATTTCATATGAAGCAGATACAAAAACAAAAATTTATGTTCCTTGGTGACATGAAGCAACACGATCAGGATCACTTTAACTTCCAATGGATCAAAAATGCTTTCAAGTTTGCCCCATCAGCAAATCCTTTTTACCCAAAACCAAACAAACACCAGCTACATGAGAAATTGAGACCACCAAAGTACTTCATACAAAAAAAACACTAAGACAGCATACAACTAATAAGAAAAAACTCAAAACCTCTGCTCTGAGCATCCATTGCGCCATATACAACTATAAATTGCCAAAACAAAATATCAAAGATAACATGACATCAGAAATGTGCACGGCATGATTTTCACATAGTCAACCAAGTACCTGGGAACCCCACATCAGTGAAGCTCTTTACGGGTTTCGGAATATCACGGCCTTCTACTGAAATTTCTCTCTGTTGCCTGTACTCCTCAACCTCCCTCTCCGTCATTGCTGCCACTGACGGTGACTCTACATAAAAGTTCTTCTCAAAAGCGATCAACCCATCCAGCTCAGACTTCTTTGGGGAATCGGAACGCTCGTTCTCTTTCTTATCGGATGGTCGAACTAAACCACCATAGGCAGAGGCCCCACCAAAGCCTGAATCACTAAGGCACACAAAGTAACCAACAGACCATATTAGTCCAACCTAAACAACAACTAAACAACAATTATCATAGTCACATAACAAAAAGTAACCACCACACCATATTAGTTCAACCTAAAAACCAAAACAAGCTAAGTCTCAACTTTTAGGGTTAGGTATAGAAGGAAGAAAAAAAAAACAATTTAGGATTACCTTCTCCGGTCACGGTAGGAGGCTGGGTCTCCGGTGCGGCTGTCATATCGGCTCATGGCGATATCTCTCAACTGCTGGAGAATTGAACTCTCAATTTTCTCTCAGATTTTTTCCCTCAAAATTTTGTTTCATTTGTTTTGGGTTCAAGTTTTTTTTAGTATAGTTCTGTAGGGGGAGAAGAGCAGCAGCTTGTAATTTTGTTAATAGTTTCACAATAGTTCAGTATTGTTTTACACTTATCAATTTGGTCCTTCAGTGAATCAGTTCTTACATTTTTGCCTTATCGTATGCACCAACATTGACTATTTTGTGTTTTCTAGGTTTATTTGTTATGTTAGCTACCATTTTTCTCATATTTTACATTTTAATCTTCTATTTTATTCAAATAAAACACTCCAAATAACACCTACAAATACCTTAAGTCTTTTTCAAAGGTTTTGGTCGGAATAGAATTATTGTCAGGTGTAATATTATTAATTATTTAGTTCGTTTCATTCTGATGCGTCAGAGAAAAAAGATGGGACCCGTCGATCCGGCCCATCGCTTCGGCCCAGACTTATTTCCCATCTTTAAACAATTCGGCCCATAAAAGGCCCATTAACTAAATCCTCCAAAACTGTTGCAATTTGCAAAAACGAAAATTTCACCTGAAACTTGAAAGTAAATTACTAAATTTTTCCCCCAGCTCCAAAACCGGCGCCGGACGTGGGGCCCATGGCCGATCCTCCGAAATCTCACCGGAGCTCCGTTCTCTTCATCATCCTCGTCGTACTCTGCCTGCCTTCCTCTCTCTCTATCGCCGTCTCCGGCTCCGTCCACGAACGCTCTTTAGGTACTCTCTCGCGCTTTCTCTCTCTAAACAAGCTCGTTTCTTTAGGGCGTGGGTTTATCTATTTTCTCTCCCTATGTACAGTTATTGGCGAGTCGAAAGATTTGGAGCTCTCGCCGAGCTTGCAAGTGGTGAATTCGCCGGGGACGAAGCCCGGAGCTTTGGTGCTTTGCGAGAGGGTACTCATCAAGGGGCGGCCCAGGCTTCGCAACTTGGATAAGTTCTCACATTCGCTGAAGCTGAACCTTTCGTACCCGGTTCCTGTGCTCCGCCGTCCCATTGTGGAGGTCTGTTTGCATCGGTAAGTTCTTTAAACGGTCGAATTTACTAATCTTGGCTCGTTGGTTGTTGAATTCTGTTCACAGCTTATGAATGATTGGGATTTGTGTCGTGGTGGTAGGAATGTTTCTGTTGGTATTGGAATGTGCTCTTCGGGAAGTTGGGAGAAGGTTGAGAAGGGTATGTGGATCCGGGTGGTGTCCCCCTTTGATCACAGGGTCTTGGATATTAGGGTGTCAGGTCCTCAACCCCAGTATTTCAAGCTGTCGGCTGAAGAAGGTTCGTATCTTTGTTTCCCTTGTTTAGTCTGTTGAGGAATTTGCACTCTTGTACAGGTTTTGAGTTGTCAGTTGAGTTGGATATCAAAGTTTGATCCTTTTTCTTCCTCTGCAGAATTCTTCCCATACCGTGTTGTATTTTTCATCTTGGGTGTATTGCTGCTGACTGTGGCTCCGATATTGAGCCAGTCGTTGGCCTTTTATTACTCCAGTGCCATGGTTACGGGGGTACTCCTTGTAGTTTTGGTGATTCTGTTTCAGGTACACTTGATATATCCTTTCCCTGTCAGCTTTTTTCAAACCTGGACTGCTTTGGTGTTCGACCAGGTTGATTGTTTCGATTATATTGATCAATTTTCTGGATTGGATTGTCTCAGGGAATGAAGCTTTTACCATCTGGTCGGAGTGGCTCACTTGCGCTAGTTCTTTATGCATCAGTTGTGCGTACAATTTTTTACTTCACTTCTCCTTTCACTTTTATTTGCTCAAGAAATTCTCATGGTAAAAGTCTTGTCTTCTCTCTTCTAAGGTTGGCTTTGGAGCTTTTCTGCTTAAAGGCTTGCCTGAGCTTCTAGGCTCGCTGCTTGCGGAGATGGGAATCAGCGAAGAGATGCATTATCCTGTATGTGACCTTACCTGAGAATTGTGCGACACAGCACACTTAAACATGCTGATTGCATCCTTATAATCTGAAATCTTACAATTATCGTAATTAATGTCCCGTTACATGTTGTTGACACAAGTAGATATTTTAACTCGGTTACCTTGTGTTCTTTGTCATCATCTTCCTTTGCAAGCCTTTTTGGATACGATTATTCAACTTGGACCTAAGTTGCATGAAATATATATATTCCCCTCTAAAAAGTGATAATCCAAAAGATTTGTGTAGCTAAACTGGAAAGGCAGTGTTAATTGAATGACAATGGTCATTCATAGCTGGAAGATTTCTGTAGGTTATCATGCATAGGGACAAATGCTTTTTTTCTTTGATTGGACAACAATAGAAAGCTCAAGTTCCTTTTATATGCTCTGCAGCTCGCATGTGTTCTGCTGGCATGTATTGTTCTTGCCGGGGCATGGATGGGCTTCTGGGTCATCCACAAATTTGTTCTGTCAGAAGATGGTTCAATCGATACAAGCACTTCGACTTTTGTGGCTTGGTCCATTCGGGCATTGGCTGTTGTTTTGATCCTTCTGGTAATGGTTTCTTCATAGGCTTCTTTCAGTTCTTTTATCTGCACCTAAACTTCAATATTATTGTTCTAATTCACTTTTGAATGTTCACTCTGCAGGGCACTTTGGATCCCCTGCTTGCGTTCATGGCATTAATATCTTCAATAGTATTCTCATCCATCTTAAGGAGAATCTGTAGACCAAGATTCTGGCGTCGGCTGTTCAGGTAACTGATTGTTAGTTATTCTGAAACCTGATAACTTTTAACTTTCATTCAAACGAGTTAAATGCTCCGAGCAATTAAAATTTTGTAGCTACTCCAAGGGTAAGTTTTAATAGCTCTTCAAAATTTATGCAAAAAAGCTTATCAACGTTTATGTGGAGGGAAGAGCAATATTTTCTGCTTGTGAGTGTGTAACGCTGTCTTTTCAGTATATATACAGGACGCTATATCATTCCCTTGTGAAGCTTCAGCTTACTCTTTTAGTATCAATTACATTCCTTCTCTTTTATTTTCTTTTAGCAGTATTAGAGACTTTTTTTAATCAACTTTTGTAGGAGTTTGAAAAAAATTGTTTCAAGCGTATACAGCCATGTTCCTGAATTATCAACATTTGGGAACTCTTATGACGAAATTGCTTTAAAGAGCCCTGGAGAATCTAAATCACGTACGCCTGTACGTAAAGGACCCACCTTTGGCTCGTGGAACTCTCCTGTGCAAGGTTGGTTTCTTGTAATAAATATCTACGGCTTGATGTACTTAACCTTGGGAACCAACCACAATGACTGTACTGATCCTCGTCCTTTCAGGTTATGGCTATGCGCCAACCCGGCAGCTGACAGACTCAGATACCTATCTTTCTAGCTTCCACAGCACACCAGAGAGAAGAAAACTCTCAGAAGCTGAGTGGAGAGAGTCCACCAAAAACTCCACAAAAAAAGCTCTTCAAGGACTTTACAATTCTCCTGATTTCAGCGCATGGGTTGCTGATAATGCAGACAGAATCACTGTCGATCCACACTCCCCAAAGAGTTCCGGTAGAAAACTTAGAAGTTGGCTTCTTTGGTCAAAGAATTCATGATAGAGCGCCTCAACTTAAGTTGTCATCTTAAGAACAGGGCCAAAAGTTCAGAGCACCTGAAGATTCCCTCTATATGTAGTCAGAAACGTGGGAAACGTATATATTATGTCTCCAATGTATAGTCTATCCACTGTGCTAAGATATATTTGATATGTAATTCTAGTAGAATGAGGAGATACGAGTGTTACTAATCGATTCTTGGTACCGAAATTATGACCGAGTAGAAAATTTTGAGATCTGTAACCGAATTATGCTTTGAATTTAGCAGCAGTCCAAGGAACTGGTAATGGAACTTTTACTCTTGGGATCACAGAAAGTTGAGTTTGCTGTATTGTACTTGTTCTGTTGAGAAACGGTCTTCTCTTAATTGGATTCACGGTGCAAGAAAGTTGATGGAAGGAAACAACTTCATTATTAAATTGTGAAACACTATCATTTCTATATCAAGAACATCTTTTCATCTCTTCAATCCACTGAGCATCCTAGTTTGTGTTCAGACATTGATTTTATCGACTAATTAAAATTTCAATCGCGACGAATTTATGAATAGTTGTAAAATGACTCTCGACACTCATTGAACCGACTAACTCAAAATTCTTATTGTATACCAAAAAAAAACTCAAAATTCTTATAACAAATAGTTAATAGTATGAATAGCTATAATCTACCAGAACATATGCTCTGGTTTATTGGGCTTTGGGACAAAGCAATTCACTCCAATCCTAACAAAACCCAAAAGGCCCAACTAATATCATCATCATCAACCAAAACACACGTCGTTTGGATTGGCCTAATACCAAGACCAAACCAAGTAGTAACTTTGAGAAGAAGATTGCTTATCCATTAGCAGGGAACTATAATGTGGTCGGCCACAAGCTCGAGCTCGAGCTGTTGGAGAGTAAGAGCTTCATGGGACACCCAACAGAGGCTTACCTATAATCCCAACGCCCCTAAAAAGACCAGCATCTCCCCTCGTTCTAAGCCACCCTCTACCACTCCCTCAACTTCCTCGTCTCTCACTCTATCTCCAAAGTCCGTCTCCGAGCTCCTCAAGCTCAAACCTTCCTCCCCTCCTCAGCCTAATCTTGGTAAAAACACTCTTTTTGCGCTTCTGGGTAGTTGAAAAGATTCGAGCTTGGTTGTGTTTTGGGTTCGTTTTTATGTGTTTAATGTAAAGAATTGTTTTTTGGCTTCTGGGTAGTTGAAAAGATTAGAGCTTTGGTAGAATTGTGGTTGGTATAGGTTGGAATTTGGTTGTTTTCATTTCGGTTTTGGGTGACTATTGCAAGAGTAAGGTTTATGGTGGGTTCTTTGTGTAGTTGCGGAGGATACATACCTGGGCTACGAAGTATGGTTGCCAAGGCCCCCGAAAGTTGAGAAGCCTCGCTCGCAGTTTAACGCAGCTACGTTGGCCTACATCGGTGATGGTATATACGAGGTAATTTTGATGCTGTGAAGCTACTGTCGTCATGGTTTGATCAACTCTTTCTACATCAATTGTGCATCAGTCGGACTAGGATAGTTTCTCAGTTCAGTGTGTTCTTGTATGATGCAGCTTTATGCGCGTAGACATTTCCTGTTGCCTCCATTGAGTATAGAGGAGCACAATGACCGTGTGATGGCAATCGTGCGATGTGAAGCACAGGTATACAAACTACCTCATGGTGTTTCATTGCTCTTTGTGTTGATGTAATCTGATTCGTTGTTGTAAGTTGGATTCACTGGTTTGGCTGTAAATATTAAGTTGCTGAGCTTTAGATACTTTAATGTGATTGCTCTTTCCTGTTACTAGACTGAGTTCTGTATGATTACAGTGTAGTTGGCATACGATATGTTAAATAGCGTAATACAGTTCCTATGCATTAGTAAGGCTTTGTTCCATGTGCTTCTTGGTATGTTAATTATCCTTGGTGGCATTTGTTATATTCTTCTTGTGAACAAGATTACAAGGGATAAACGGTTGATATTGCTCGATACAAATATTTGAATTCAATCTCCCCAAAATTTATAATTCATGTTGACCAACATCATATTTCTTCTTTAACCAGGACGCATTATTGCAGCAACTTATGAATGCTAACTTCCTGACAAAAGAAGAAAGGTAGGTACACTCAAGCTGCATGAATTCCAGTGTCAAGCAGAATCCCTTTTCTATCCAAAAGACTAGAGAAGCTGGTTGGAGGAACTCTTTGGCTTATAACTAGGCTTTGGATCTCTCCCCATCTAACTATGGAACTCTAAACTAATCCAGTAAATTTTGAAATGTTTTCTACTCCTTTTTTGGAATATTTTCAATTCCTATTTGAATGGCTTCTGCTGTTTTTGCTATAAACTTCGTGATGCGTCAATTTTCTGTTACTATGTATCGTTCATTCTCCTATTGTTGGATCCCGTGCATTTTCTGGATGAAGTCCACTCTGTTGTGCATCGGTTTCCATTCTTTCCTTTACTTCATTTGTGTAGGTTCCACTCTTCCGTCAATGTCTTCAATTAGTGTGTGGATGCAACTACTCCTTTTTTACCGTCTCCCGCTTGCTTTTTCACCATGAAATTACAATTGCTTTTTTGATAATTGACTTCTGGCCAAACCTCCTCAAATCCACTTTTTGGCTGCATTCTACTTTTTTTAACTGCAGGTGAACTATTGAATAAATTCTGCTGGTTAAATAATGCAGGGATATTCTCCGTTGGGGAAGGAACGTTGGTTCGGCTAAAACACGCACAAGAAAGCGTGCAGGAGTAGCTGTTTACAATAGAGCATCATCCCTGGAAACACTGGTTAGTTTTTAGTTTCCGCCCTTGCTTACTTGTTCTCGAGAGGCATTCCGTTTGGTTCATTCCTAGTATATGTGTAGTATGGTTATCCGTGATTGGAATTGGCTTCATTCAAGTTTTCTAAGTCATTGGATTGGTCACGACCAAGAACCTTCAAATGTTTTCTCGTTAACTCATTGCTTATTCTTCTGCAGATCGGTCATCTGTATTTGACCAATAAGGACAGATTGGAAGAGATCATGCAAAAGATGGGATTCTCAACTGGTTGCTCTGCTCTGATGATATTGAATGGAGCCAGTAGCAACTGAAACTGCCCATCTCCCACTCGTGTTCGACGCAACCCTTCGGAGTAGGATATACGAGTAGCTCAACCAATCCGCAACACAACACAACGTAATTCGACTAGACAAGAAAGAACTTGTGTGACTGGCACGCCTTGTTTACAAGACTTATCTTGCTTGATATGCAAGGAATTCAACTGCCATTTGCATCCGTTTCGGACATTGCTCATTTTATAGATCCTTTTTATGGTTTGAATTCTCTACAGGCATCCTTCCTGTCATCAGTGGGTCTTGATTAATCTTAGGCCTCACGAGAGATATTTAAAGTTTATTTTTGTGGGCTTGGTAGAAAATGTACTTCTATTCTGTTGCATTTGTCTACCGCAATTACATGAAATTGAATGGAGAAGAAGAGGACGATAACCATATACGGTATGACGAATTTATTTTAATTTGAAGATTTTGATATGCATAAAAAGGGATTGGCTTGACAATTTTTTCATATGTACATTTTTGGTAATAATATCGTTATTACATACATACCCGGGGTGAAATTTTTACGTACTAATTATGCGGTTGTAATTTGTAACCACGAGCATCACAAAAGATCTGCCGCCATAAAATCACATACAAGAAACCAAGACAAGAAAAAAAGAGAAAAATGTGGAGGAGAGCATTTTTAGTGTAGCCATATGGGACAATAAGCTGCGGATATCAAAAAATAATAAGGTGGAAACGTGACTTTACTTGTCAAATTATTATTAAAAAAAACAGTATGCGATGTCATGTATACGGTAAGTCTCAATCTGAATCAACCGTAGTGACACAATTGCTATAGGTTCTAACGTGAAATTTAATCTTTTATTATAATCTAATATTACCTATTATTCAAATCAACCATTGTTATTACCATGTGCCAAAAGATGGTTAGTTTTCTAATTTTAATATCTAGAGTTTTGGAATATTCTAATGACATGCATATGCATGAGATAAACAATTCTTATTCCTCCAAAGTTGTATCATAATTGTGAGATCTAATCCTAAAATTTAGGCCTCATTATTACACACCCAACATTTGATCTCAATGGCATGCACTATTAGCTACTACATCCACACAGCGATGTGCAGCTACTTCATTCTCATCTTCAAAAAGACAATAATTTATGAAAATGAGTCATGTGGAGGATTATAACGCAATAGCCAGATAAGGCGACTATAGAAGAGGCCGGAATTGAAATATCCACACATCCTTAACAAAATTTGAGACACAAAAGATTTTTTTTTTATAAAAGGGATGGGATGTAGTGGAAATGGGCTACATGCATTCAAATGAAGTTGCATGTTCTAAGTACACCGCTAATGGTAGGCTCCATCTAATCTAAGACGCACCTTTTGGATATGAACTCCAATTGGCACATTTAAGGCTTATGTGGCAATCCCATCACATATAAAGAAGATAAAATTGCTGGAACTCATCACTCGTGATTCACCCAATTGTCTTAAAACATGTGGTCTGGTCGACCGGGTAGTGACCAAATACATAGATCGGTTCAATTTTATACCAAAATTTAGAGGGTAGTTATGTTCAACATCATCCATCGACAAGTCCAAGCAATTGAGCTTGATAATCTAGATCACTCGACTAGAATTCAAATTTAAATTTTATTAGATTATAAATTTTTGGCACCAGTTAAACTTGATGATCTAGATCAGCTGACTAGAATTTATAATAAAACTCTCGACTATTGGAATAAATAAAATTTTGAGATTATTGATCAAGATACTTATACTTTGTATTCTTTAGATCAGCTAAGTACAAACAAAATATGAGATTATAATTGTCGTGGTGATCTTCGTAGTTGTTGATCCTATGTTGAAGTTTCAGATCTACGATCATCCAAAATTCACCATTGTCGAGTGCCGAGTGCAAAATATTGATTATCAAACCACAACGAAATCTATAATAAGTAAAAAAAAAATGTTTCCATGCATATCATAATATTTTTGTTAGCAAATGCAATTTTTTTTTCAAATTACACCTTGATAAGATTTAAATCTCTGATCGCAATCAAATCATCCAACACATTGTACACTTAAAGCCAAATTCCTTTAGGCTCATTATCATTTTAATATGTCTATAATTAGATATTTGAGATAGAATGGGAGAGTGCCATAAAAATGGTTTCATATTATTATCATCACAATATATTTATTAATTCAGGAATAAATTTCAAATTTTATATTTATACTTATCATCATCATCACTCCGACATTGCTACCCAAAAATGGTGGATCATTTATAATCACGTGTGCGATTTTAGTATGAAGGAAGAAGGAGGAATATACTCATTGAATCTATAGTTCCTTCGTACTCAATCAAGACTAAACAGTCATATTGAATATGGGTAAAATTTAGTAAGTGTTTAGACTACGTACAGGAGGGCGTGAGGCACTCGCTATGCCACGTGGACCAATCACATGGGAGGGGTGTTAGTGCCCCGATGATACGCAGCACGTCCTCGCGTATCACTGTGACGCGGGATGTTTCTGCCGATGTAACACGATTTGATAGGCCCACGTGAATTTTTTTTGTTTTTTCTTTTAAAAAAATAATTTTCAAATAAAAAATTATTTGTTCCACCTTGCATTGTTCTGTGTGAACGAATTTTTTTATGTCAGTAATAATTTTATAAATTTTTTTATCTAATTAATGTAGTTTAGAATGTTGTAATATTTATGTGACTAAGACTAGTTTCAAAACTCTATAAATGTTATAAATATGATAGTATGTAACATATATATGATAATGAAGGATGAACGAGATGCATGTAACATTCATTATCCTGATAAATTCCTTACTGATAAAACTAGCAGTAGTAAGAGTGACACAAACTATCAATACTATATTGAGCAAACTTTATGATTGTTAATACAAAATTCACAATAAAGAATCTCATATCACTATAAGAAAAGATTTGGTTGAGTATATTTGACAAAAATCCGATAGTATTAGTTAATTATGTAATTTTTAATTATTTATAAGTTTTTGAATTTTGTAGTTAATTTTCTAATATGCATTTTTCGTATTTGTAGATTAAATTATTTAAAAATATTTTTGTATTTTTGAAAAATATTATTTTTATTACTTTAAAATTAATTTAATATTTTTAAATTTATTTAAAATAATATTTGAGTTTGATACAATTAGCTGTATTAAAAATAAAGCAGATTTGACGTAGAACAAAAATAAAGACTAACAATGACACGATAATGGGTAAAAAATTGAATATAAGAATGAAACTGACATAAACGAGAGAAAAATTGTAAGAGCGAGAGCTCTCGGGATCACGAGTGTGAGCGGTCTTAATGCGTGTATGAAATGAAAATAATCATTAACTCACAAGTCTACCAATTTGACTTAGTTCGAAAAGGACACTAATTGTCTTATAATTAATAAGGCTTAAGAAGATAGATTATAGCGTAATCACTATTTTAGGTACGTGTCCTACTGGTCTGTAATCAAACTTTGCATGTAATTATTATTTCGGTGCATGACCTCATGGTTCCTTCAATGAAAAAACCTTCAAAATAACTTTGACTACCTTGTGATTCTTTAACTTAGACTTTAATAGACATATAAACGTCACTATTTCATGTGTCACATTGTGTACATATATAGTTTTTCATACTTTATTCTTCCTAACACTCGAAGCACGCCATGACTGAATTATTTTTGTGGGACGAATATGTGATAGAGCACAAGGTTTTGTTAATAGCTCTCGATTTTACTATATATATTGAAATTCCAATTTTTACTACATTATGTATTTATATATGTGAATCAATTTCCAATAATCATAAATGGCGAAATTTCATGTGCACGGAATCAATTTGGAATGTTCACCACATGACTGTGGGAGCCATCTTACTAAAATAAATGATATGGATCCACGCACATGCACTTTTAGGACCCATGCACGATATTTTGACTTTTAATATAAAAAAATGATATTATAGTCGATCAGTGTCAAATTCTCTACTAGACTCTCTCAATATTTTTTATATTCATAAGATTTTTTGAACATAAACGTGTATATCATATTACATTCTCAACTAAATTTTCGTTAAACTATGACTGCATCTATATTATTGGACCAAGTATATTTTGCCTATTCATAAAATTTGTACCCAAAAATATTTACGAGATGCAAATTTCTTTTGACGATCACTTATAATTGCATGGAAGACAAATAGTGATTAACAACAACAGAAACAGCCAATGTTGCTTTGAATCAGGACGAATTGCTCCCACCAAATACATGCAGATTAATATGCGACATCGACGAAGTTGACATCCATGGATAGCCAAAAAAAAAATCTCCATTGTGGCAACCTTATCTTCACCGAGACCAGAATTCTTTGGCCTAATCCATATTATTTCATTTCCTTACGATTTTGATTTTGATCTCGCTGACCACGTTTTCCCTTCTGTTATTGCTTTTCGTTTCTTACTTATATTGACGTGGATTTTTTTATTAGTATTTTTCTTGCTGTTATCTTTTTGGCGCTGTTTATAAAGTTCATGGTTATGAATTCTTAAAATTATTGGTAAGTTTTACGACATTTATTTTGTTTTCCCAGATTTTACTGAAATATCATTGTTAATAACATTGCCATTTGTTTTCTTCCGAGTGTTGACCCTCCCGTACGACAAGTTGATAACCTGATATAATTTAGTACCAAGAAAAGAAGTGGCAAAAGGTCTACTTTCGAAGGTATAAACTTTTATCTCAATTATGAGTCCTGAAGTTCAACTTCGGTAAATAATGATAAATATTTCTTAAATTTTTTTTGTCAATATTCAAATATTATATCCAACTTAATATATATTAGGCGATTCAGTATACTCGTAATATCAACCAAAAAATATTGCAATAGTAATACAAATAGATACCTATTTGTATCCTAAATACTAGATAGATGTTCCGGCTTCTGTAGAACATCTAAGGCGTTCCCACCTCAACGGTAGCCACAGCATATATAATTTTTTTTTTTTAGGTAATGAGACCTAATATAATTTTTTGATATGAATTATTAAGCATCCAAAGATTCTGGTGGCAAACTACGATCGTTAAATGCTGGCCCAGTTAGCTGGACGTTGAAATGGTTTTCAACGAAGCAATTAATAATTATCATTTGGGATTGGCAAAATAAGTTAGCGCCGGCGACGGGGCCCATTAGGGAAACAACATACTATTACACCAGCTGGTTGGAATTAGTATAGGAAACTTAACACGTTAAATATTAATGAACCACAGCTGGTAATCTATTCTAAATGTGTGATGCAATTAAACGTGGACACCCACCATTTGGGAACGAGTACGGTAATTATCAATTTACTGATAATTACATAGTTAATATGACCATCATACTATTTTTGTTTGGTGCACCGATTGGTTTCTAAATTGCATTACCAAAAATTTCTTTAGAATTTTTTTCACAAACAATTACTAATATGTAAGTTAAAAATGTCTTACAAAGTGACGAGAATTATAGTGAAATGGCAACCAATGCATGGTAGGTAGGATGACGATGAATCCTACCTCCTTTTCAAGAGGTCGGAAATTCAAACTCCAATTCTTGTGAATAGAAATTAATCTTGCTTGGGAGAGAAACGAAACCTAAAACCGTATAAATTCCCGAAAATTTAAGTTCAATAGAATAAACTTAAAATTAAAAAAAAAATTGGAATGACAAGAAATGCAAGAGGCGAGCGGTAGGTGGTAGGAGTTGTCCAACTATTCGGGACGACATTGTAAGCCGTTCAAACATGATATGTACATTAAATTCGCATAACGTGGGAGCAAAAGTAGCTTCGCAGGTTCAATTAATTATCATTAGCGCAAGTTCATTATCAACTGATAGTTGGTCGTATTCTTTTCTTGAATTGACACACCTATGTCAGTGGGTGAAAATAATAAAATATTTGAATTCAGTTAAAAATAATTTGTAATTTAAATTTTACAAATAAAAAAGTCATTAAAATTACTTTCAACAATATCAGGACCGAATTCAAAGAAGTTTACCCACTATCCTTCTTCGTCTAATTATAAGCGTTTCCGTACATGACATTGTATAATATTATACCCAAAAAATATAGGAATATTCTATTTTTTTTAATTTAACATAGCAATTTTTATTTTGCCCCATGGATGACATACTGTGTAAAAAATGCATAAATAACGACTTCCTAATATAAATTAAATAATATCAAAGATGTTCATGTTGATGGCTTTTCTGAATGTTCCCATCGTCTCTTCCGTTAATTAATTTTGTCACTTGTCAATTTAAATATTTGAGGAACAGACAAAATCTGAATTCCATGAAATTGCTTTTTCCCGGCACCTTCACGTTCTTTTTTCTACGACCTTATTGAATAATATGAAAAGAACACAAAACAGAAGGAAGCATTTCACGTGTATGTCAGATGTTGAACTACGAAAAACATAGGCCAAAGAGTTTATGCTAGTTATACATTATAGTATATTCCAGAACAGGATATTAAAACGGTGCTCCCATTTCCGAACTAAAAAACAGTTTGCAATTATGCACAATTGCAATTGAAGTGCAATGACTTTTTTCCTTTATTATTTTAGAGTCTTGCATCCTATTTAAATTAAGTACATTTTTCGTTCATAAAAGTATCTATCTAATAACTTCTTAATTTTTTGTTACTACTTAAACCAATTTTAACTTTTGCTTGCCGACGTAAGAGAATATTTATTCGTAGTAATTGGAAATTGGGGCGGTGGTCATATGGGGGCCCCATACCTAACCAGCTAGTTTGGGCTTGGCCATTGATTGACTAGAAATCTGGGATATTTGGCAGAGTAGAATTCACGGGTTAAAATAAATTTTTTTGGGTAAATTTTAAATTTAGTTTATTAGATATATTTTCAAATTTTTGGACAGTTTTGGACTTTGTTCTTATTTTGAGCAAAACTTTTTTTTTATTAATAAGAAGTAGGGTTTGAATTGCAGACTTATTGAAAATGAGTAGGATCCATTGTTATCTTAACTACTAAGGGTTAGTCAAGTTAAAGTAATTTAACACGTTGTACACTTGTACTATATCAAAACACGTGGTGAATAAATAATAACGAATTATATCTATTTCTTAAGTGATCGATATTTTAAATTTCACTTATCCCGAAAGCAAAACTTTAGTTAAAAGAAAAATGATGTGAAAATACAAAAAAAAATTAAGTTTAATTAGTTAACTTAAAAAAACAAAACAAAAGCCCGTGGGTAAAGCGAGGACCGAACGAACGACACAGTAAGCAAGCAAAAGCGTCAAGTCGCGGCAGTAAAACGTACAACATATTTAACTTTCGAAATGCCTCTTACCATCATATTTTTTAACTTGTCACGTTTTAATCAAACTCGTTGAAGTGAAATCAAGTATAACAAGATATATTGATAATTTCGGTACAATATATTTTACTTTAGGTATATTGAACTTTGCCAAGTTTTAATTAAATTCGTTTAAGTAAATTTAAGTACAATAGAAAATATTGCTAATTGGTATATATCACCGAACACATAATTCGTTCTATTTTCGGTGAGATTTGAAATTGACTCGAGTACGTCCGAGTGGTACAGGACATGGATGCACTAATTCATCATTACAATGCGAACTTCTCCGTTGAATAAATAACAAATCTGGTAGCCAATTTATTTGTAATGCCTCATGATTTGACCGACTGATTCCACTGTACCAACACGGGTCTTTTCTGCATGTTTTGTCCACACTCGCACGCACCCTGGGAAACTTCCCAGAAGGTCACCCATCCTGATCCTACCCTCGGCCAAACGCATTTAACCTTTGGAGTTCCTTTAGGATGTGTGCCCGAAAAAAAGGTGCACCTTGTTGGTATGGATAGTAACAATCAAATCACTTAAGCCTTTCACACAATTCATATACGGGATATCACATTATCAATAAAGAAATTACTTTCCACATCCATATTATCGCATGATATCAATTATAATAATCAGTGAGAGTCAACAATTTACGGCATTAAGATTTTTTTGTTAAATATCAAACTCAGTACATCAAAATAAATAGATCAACCACTCCATTGTTATAAGCACGTTACCTAGTGGATTATAAAAATGGAGCTTTCCAAATAAAGAAAACACTTTTTTTTGGTTAGACAATTATAGATGGATCGTGTAGTTCTTTCTTTTATAACAAGAAAACAACCACTGGATTATGATACATTCGCAATCTATTTTGATTAGTTCCGTGGAAAAACTTTAACTCTATGTTTGTTGCAAATGATTGTTTGGTTATAGTGCTAATTATATCGACATTTCCCTAACAAACTAAGCCAATCAAAAGTGTCTGGTTGTGAGTTGGGGATTGAGTGGATTGGAAGACATGGCAACCAAAATTACAACTCTCTCAGCCTCATTATGTCACCGAGCGTGGTTGACTCACCAAACCACACACATTGATCAAAATTATCAAACTGGTTATATGAGTAATAGTTGAAGAACTTTTTACTATTGAACAATAATAATTGATATTGTTCAACATCAATAATTCTTAATTAAATATTTCAACTTCATATATTTCGTAATATGTATTTTTGCAGGAAAATCGAGTAATAATATTAGCACTTAGTTGATAAGACGAACAATTAAGACATATTGTTGGTTATTTATTGATACAACAATGTAAGAGCAATTCAACAATTTCACTGGTCTCGATGTATATAACATTTATGCTATTTTGTTTAGAGGGGTTGTTTTATTTAGTTAGTCTAAGATGGTAGGCCTCCTCGATTCAATTATTTTATTTTCCCCAAGCAGCCAGGCCAGCTGACAAAATGACCCGTGTTTTCCTCCTGTTTTCTTGTCAATTTGAAAGGCACTAATCATACTCTTGAAATTACAATGCGACAATCTCAAATTGCAATTGACAATTCTCATTTTTTAAATTAGTTGAAAATTCATATTTCATTACCCTTTTTTATGTTGGTAGTGCTAGTGCTTACCGGTGATTCTTCACTTAATAGTTTTAAATGTTCAGCTAAATTAATTATATATGTATATATTTACCAGACTTAACATTGTGTGAAAAACATCGATTTCGTTATTCTTAATTATTTACACGTTGTATAATGTTAAAGTAAAATTTTATACAAAATTTGACTCAATAAACAATAACAATGCTTATTCGAGACTGTAACTAATCTTTACGTATCCTCGGGAAGAACGTGGAATATATTAATGGGCTTTGGTCGTCCAAAAACAAGAAAGTGGAAACATGTCTCTGAAGGAAACATATGAACTAACCTAGTAAAGAATCGAACCAAAATGGGAGCTCGTTATTGTTTATGAACCACTTCCATTAATGCTAGCTTCGCACACCCGAGTCAAAGAGACAAGACTAACCACTTCCGATGTTTTGAAATTGAACAATTAACCTCAATTAAATTAAGATAAATCCGACCTAACATCTTGTTTGTTTGTCACTTTTGTCAACCTTTGCATATCCAACATAATTCTGACTATAATTTAATCCGAATTATGAATTTGACCGATGAAAAATAATCGTTCCTATTGAATGTTTAAATATAAGTTAATTTTAATTGTTTTTAGAAGTCCAATGGAGCAAAGTTCTAGCTACTTCCCGCTTTTATTTTATGGTGGGAAAAATTGGTTTGATTATTTTAGTTATACACGCTCTTATAGCGCGAGTACGGCGTCTAGGTCTTGCACAAACAATATTAAGGAACCGACCGTATTGGGATTGTGAAAAGAATCTTGGTGCCTTCATAAGTCCAAAGAATAAACAGCCTCACTCACATGTAATTGGCCCGTCTTCAACAACCAGCCAAACACGGCTTTATTTTTGACATTTTTTTTAAAAAAAGGATCCAATTTACAAAGCTTGTGAAAACCAAAATCAACCGTAGGTTTTCCAAATTGGCAAAAATGCAGGAAGGGAAACTTGAAATTAATTAATATTGTTTGTCAAAATTTGTATACTTGATTAAAATTTAGGGAAAAGAATCTTTAAGTATCCTGTGGTTTGCGAAAAAATCACTTTAGTACCCTGTGGTAAAGAACCCTTAATTCGAGTCATACCTCACCAATTTTCCATCACTTTGGTCCCAAATTACGATACTGCCCCTCCCTAAATCAGAACCTAACCAAACCCAATTCAACCGGACCAGACCTATATTCAATTTAACCCAATGGGGCGTAGAAAATAAAATATGATTCGGATTGAGCTGAAATTTTACAAGAAGCATCCTAAAAATACACACGAATTACATAAAAAATTTCAAGAATTTTAGAGGCCTGAAAGTTTTTTTTTATTTTTCAAAACGCTAAAATTTTGTAAAATCACATAAAATAAAAAATATATCCAATTAAGTTGAAACTTGCCCTAGGGATGCATTTTAGTTCCTACATTTATTGGAGGTTCTTAAGGTTTCATGGGACAAGTTTCAACTCAATTGGATATATTTTCTATTTTATACAATTTTACGAAGTTTTAGCACTTCGAAAAATAAAAGAAATACTTTTGTGCCTCTAAAATTCCTAAAATATATTTCTTAAATCATATGTATTTTTAGGATTCTTCCCAATAGGACAAGTTTCAATTTAATTGGATGTATTTTCTATTTTATATGATTTTACGAAGTTTCAGCACTTTGAAAAAAAAAATTACTTTCGGACCTCTAAAATTTTTGAAAATTTTTCGGTATGTCCTACTTATTTTTAGAATTCTTCTTGTAAAATTTTAGCTCAATCCGAGTCATATTTTATTTTCTACGCTCCATTAGGTTAAATTGAATATGAGTTCGGTCTGGTTGAATTGAGTTTGGTTAGGTTCTGATTCAAGGAGGGGCAATATCGTAATTTTGGGACCAAAGTGATGGAAAATTAGTGAGGTATGACTCGAATTAAGGGTTCTTTACCACAGGGTACCAAAGTGATTTTTTTGCAAACTACAGGGTACTTAAAGATTCTTTTCCCTAAAATTTATATAATCAAGTTTTTTTTTGGTGAGAATGGTGGGCGTTAGGAGCCCGTAAATATAATCAAGTTGATACGGTTAAGTGGGCTAATGCATCACAAACAACCAATACGTCATGTGTGTTCGTGCACATGTGTGCACGATCCGCGTATGCTGTCCGATTCACCTTTTGAGTGCTATTTGTAATTACTAATTATCTTCTTATGAAGTAAAAAAAAATTGTTGCTCCAATGTGATATAAAGAAATATATTTTCTTCTTTTGAAATTTTTGAAATTTAGACTTTACAATTGCACCTGTTTTAATTTTTTTTAACTCAACAACTAGTTAAACAAAAATGGGAGGGAGAAAAAAAAGTAAAGTCCAAATGATGGGACCAAAAACAAAGTTTCTTAAAAGGGTCCCACTTTTCCATCCAAAATGGGACCCACCACCTCCTCCTGTGGTATTTAAAAACAGCTGCAAAGCACCTTAATTTTTCAACCCATCCCTCCAAATTCTTTCACTCTCTACTAAAGACTTGCAAGTAAAAAGGACCAAAGGGAAGAAGAAGAAGAAAGCTTCACTTCACTTCATTTAAGTACATTGCTTTAAAGGGTCTTCTTTGCAACATGGCCATGGTCTCAAGGAAGCTCACAATGCAGAAAACCAATGGCATTATCGTAATATTCTTGCTCCTCTGTTCCTGGGTTCTCTCTGTTTCCGCCTCTGTTTCGTACGACTCCAAGGCCATCACCATTAATGGGAAGAGAAGGATCCTTATCTCCGGATCCATTCACTATCCAAGAAGCACCCCGGAGGTGTATATGCACACACACTTTCTTCATTTAATGTCTCTTTGTGTCCTTAGCTTGTCTAAAGATGGGAGCTTTGTGTGTTTTTTGTCTGGAAATGGCAGATGTGGCCGGATCTTATCCAGAAGACCAAAGAAGGAGGACTTGATGTGGTTCAGACCTATGTCTTCTGGAATGGGCACGAGCCTTCCCAAGGAAAGGTAGCTAAAGATTGAGACTTTACCTACCCCAATGGAGAGGTGGAGTGTTGCTTAATTTGGGTGCTCCTGTTTTGGATGTTAACAGTATTATTTCGAGGGGAACTACGATTTGGTCAAGTTTGTGAAGCTGGTGCAGCAGGCCGGCCTTTCGGTTCACCTCCGAATCGGACCTTATGTCTGTGCGGAGTGGAACTTCGGGTAATAACAACTGAATCAATTTCCTTCACTTGGTATCTGTAGTAAAGTTCTGTGCTTCAGGGACATTGAATATCTGAGCAATGTACTATGTTTTGGTCTCCAGGGGTTTCCCGGTTTGGCTCAAGTACATTCCGGGGATCAGCTTCAGAACAGATAATGGCCCTTTCAAGGTTAGCTCTCCTGGACCCTCTTTGTTTTGTGCTCTCTCTGCCTAGCTTTTGGAGGCTGTTTTCTGAAGTAATTATGGGTTTCAAACTTTCTTAATTAAGGCACAAATGCAAAAGTTCACCACAAAGATCGTCAACATGATGAAAGCTGAAAGGCTGTTCGAGTCGCAGGGCGGTCCTATAATCTTATCCCAGGTAGCCAAGGCACTCCGCGTTAGTCTTTTGTGAATTGGCCTATGAGCCACGTGTGGGAGCTCAAGTTTCTTCTTGGCAACTTTATGCTCTAGATTGAGAATGAATACGGACCAATGGAGTATGAACTTGGTGCACCCGGAAAATCCTACACCAATTGGGCAGCAGAAATGGCGTTGGATCTAGGAACTGGTGTCCCGTGGGTGATGTGCAAGCAAGATGATGCTCCTGACCCCATTGTAAGTTGTTAACTAATCTGTCTCTTGTATTTTTAAGACCACCTTTCTTTCTTTCCAGTTGTTTCGTCTTGTTGCCTATCCAGATCATGAATGGTCCTCATGTTATGTCCCTCTCTCATTTGTTAGTGGGACAAAGTTCAAAGTGTGTGCTGTGTCTGTTTTTTTCTTTTTATGGGATGAAGAGATTTTCTCTCCCATTGCACATGGCTCAGGCTCAGACTTCTCCATATTCATGTCTAGTCCAAATTTGTCCTTTATCCAATAATCTATATGATATTTGGGTATTTTTTTCCGGACAGATTGATGCCCTTGTGGCCTTGTCCTATGCTAATTGCAAACTACATGCATCTTGCCTGATAAGTTTGCATTAAATTATTCACTTTTCTTTGGGGTAATAGAAGATGAAATTCGAAATTCGTTCCAGAATCAATATTGGCATATTTTGTCTTAGTTGACCATTTTAACAGATTATTCAAATATTTTGGATCAAGAACTTGAGCGACTCTCAGCTAATTTTAATGTCTGTTCAAATGACAGATCAACACTTGCAATGGTTTCTACTGTGACTACTTCTCTCCAAATAAGGCTTACAAACCCAAGATGTGGACCGAGGCTTGGACTGGCTGGTAATGTTATCTCTTATTTCAGAAATACTGAAGTTTAAATCTCTACGTGTGTAGAAATCTGAGCTGACTCAATCTCTCTCTCTGATATTCACAAACAGGTACACTGAATTTGGTGGCCCAGTTCCTTACAGACCAGCTGAAGACTTGGCCTTTGCTGTAGCGAAATTTATACAGAAGGGAGGCTCATTTGTGAACTACTATATGGTATTTTGATGTGTACCGTGCTCCTACTGAGTTTCCAATTTACTCAAAGTTTAAGCTGAAAGATACTGATTTGTTCACGTTGTTCTCATGTTTCAGTATCATGGCGGAACAAACTTTGGCCGCACTGCTGGTGGTCCATTCATAGCTACGAGTTATGATTATGACGCTCCTCTTGATGAATATGGTATGTTAGATCGCTGTTTGAGATGTTGATGTGCCTACATCCATGTTCACTTTGAAAGAGTTGGCCAATGAAAGATCTTTTTTATTTTGCCCATGCCCATGTAGGAAAGGTGATGGCTATGTTTCTGTTTTCTGATCATATCCTCTTTACCTGAACCATTTAATTCTTGTCTTGAAAATATGGCTAGGATCATTAAATTCTATGAAAAATGTCAAATGCCAGAAAATGGTGCTCTACTATCTTTTCAACTTCAGTTCAGAATTCAAGTTATAGAAAGTGACTGCTAACGACAGCTGAAACCGTTACAAAATTCTAACTAAAAGGTGGAAGTTAGACATTGTTTGTTGGTAGAAAAATCTGAGCTCATCGTGGGTTCTTCTGGCTAAACTGTCATTCTTACACTGCAGCTTGTTTCTGACTATTGCCAGTATGTTTTGAGCGAATCCATTTCTAGCTTGAGTTAACTAGTTATTGTTCAATATCTGCGGTCTGTTTTCTGCCTTGACTATGTTTATTAACGTTCAGAGGAATCACCATCCCAATGTTTATACAGGAATTCTGAGGCAGCCCAAATGGGGACATCTAAAAGATCTACACCGAGCGATTAAGCTTTGCGAACCTGCTCTAGTGTCTGCGGATCCATATGTGATTCGACTTGGAACATATCAAGAGGTTGGCGATAACTTTCTAGGCTTTATATGTTTTTCGCAAGCGACCTGTGGAAGCTTATCTTTGTAGTTTCCTGGATATCTGCAGGCTCATGTATTCAAGTCAAATTCCGGAGATTGTGCTGCATTCCTAGCAAACTACCATCAATCCTCGTATGGAAAGGTTTCGTTCGGGAATATGCACTACAACCTGCCTCCCTGGTCTATCAGCATTCTCCCTGACTGCAAGAACACAGTTTACAACACTGCACGGGTGAGTATCGTTTATTCTTGATCAGGTTGCACCAGGCTGCCACTATTTTATTCAGACAAACATCCTTTTGGGATTCCTTGTTCAGCTCGGGGCTCAAAGTGCACGGATGAAGATGACTCCAGTTCCAAAGCACGGAGGATTCTCTTGGCAGGCATATAGCGAGGAACCAGCCTCGGAAGCTGAGAATACATTTACGATGGATGGATTGTTAGAGCAGATAAACACAACCAGAGATGTCTCTGACTATCTGTGGTACATGACCGAGTGAGTGCTTGAACCCGTTGGAGTTGTTATCTTGTCAACTGAGCTTGTCAGCATTTTTTACGGAGATTTCTCTGGCTGACAATCATGCGCTACTTGCATTCTCTTATGCTTCCATTTTCAGTGTTAGAATTGACTCCAATGAAGAGTTTCTGAAGACTGGCAAGTGGCCTACCCTGAGTGTCCAATCAGCTGGGCATGCTTTGCATGTTTTCCTTAATGGTCAGCTATCAGGTGAGCTTCATCTGAATTCTTTCCTTTTGCCGTTAACTATATCAGGTCAAGACTACTGAGACTACCACATCGCTCGATGCGAGTGTGGTGGAGTTGTTTGTTAGTATCGGAAATCCACCAACTCATTGCTTGTGCTTTACTCGAGCAGGAACTGATTACGGAAGCTTGGAGTCCCCTAAGTTGACATTCAGTCAAGGAGTGAATTTGAGAGCTGGTGTAAACAAAATTGCACTCCTGAGCATTGCTGTTGGCCTCCCGGTAAGTGACTCTCTCTCGCTCTGTCCATAGAGTACAAGGTTTAGCATTCAGATGCTGAAGATGTATTCTTTTCCTTGTTTACCTATTTGTGCAGAATGTTGGTCCTCATTACGAGACATGGAATGCTGGAATTCTTGGTCCTGTTACATTATACGGTCTGAATGAGGGAAGGCGGGACTTATCTTGGCAGAAGTGGACATACAAGGTTTAGCATTCTGCACTCTGTAGTCAATCGCCGTAGTAGACTGATAACAAATGAGTTTCAAGCTTTTGATCTTTGCATATCAGGTTGGTCTCAAGGGAGAAGCCATAAGTCTACATTCACTCAGCGGCAGTTCTTCTGTTGAGTGGACACAAGGTTCTCTTGTCTCCCACAAACAGCCACTTATGTGGTACAAGGTGAGCTTCCAAACCCGAGTTTCATTCTGAACCAGCTCTTCTGTGTGTTTATAAACTTGCTATATGACATTCATATGTTTTAATTTCAGACTACTTTCAATGCTCCAGCTGGAAATTCCCCGTTGGCTTTGGATATGGGAAGCATGGGTAAAGGCCAAGTATGGATCAATGGACAGAGTGTAGGACGGTATTGGCCAGCATATAAAGCATCTGGTACTTGTGAACCGTGCAACTATGCTGGAACATTTAACGAGAAGAAGTGCCTGTATAATTGCGGAGAGGCTTCTCAGAGATGGTAAGCAAATACCTCACTTGGTATCAGCTAATCAGATCAGCGACCTCTCGATAACGCTGAGATGTGTTTGTTTTCCAGGTACCATTTTCCTCGTTCATGGCTAAACCCAACTGGGAATTTACTGGTTGTGTTTGAAGAATGGGGTGGAGATCCGAATGGAATCTCTGTCGTCAGACGAGAAGTAGATACGGTCTGTGCTGATATATACGAATGGCAGCCAACTTTGATGAACTATCAAATGCAGGCCTCAGGCAAAGTAAATAAGCCTTTGAGGCCTAAAGTTCATTTGGAGTGTGGCTCCGGTCAGAAGATCTCGGAAATTAAGTTTGCCAGCTTCGGTACACCAGAAGGGGCCTGCGGTAACTACCGCCAGGGGAGCTGCCATGCCTTCCACTCATATGACGCATTTAACAGGGTATGTTTTGCTTCCCAATTCTTATTGCTCGAAATGAACTGTTTCAGATGCACATGTGCTACCGCTTAGCTAATTGTTCTCTCGTGATCATTCAAATTGCTGTATCTTCACCTTGATCGGATTCTCGTACTCATCGGTTTATATGTCTGTTGCTACAGCTTTGTGTTGGCCAGAACTGGTGCTCGGTAACTGTAGCACCCGAAATGTTTGGAGGAGATCCATGCCCAAGTGTCATGAAGAAACTTGCTGTTGAGGCTATCTGCAGCTGATGACACAAATCATCAAAGAGTAACCAAATGCAAATACAGATGGATCATGGCGGATTCTTACTTTCGACACCACATCCTCTGTATCATTCTTTCGGATAACTTAAGGCTTGCATTCAAGAACATTGCCACCAATTATTTCGGCTTCTGCAGAGGTGAAGTTGCACAATTATCGCACGATCTGGTTCAAGCCCATATACACATTGTGACCATGTACATAAGAATCTAGCCAGCTCTCAAGTTTCCTTCCCCTGAATCCCCGACGCAGGTGGAAGAGAAGATTGACGGATTTTGCATATGCACATTGCGAAGAACAAAGTTCGAGTCAATGTGCCAATTTCCCAAGCTAAAGATATCAGAAAGCCGCTGGCTTCCTATTTGCCTCTGTGCAAGTGTAAAGTCTCTTTGAGCAATTGCTTTGTTGCTTTTGTACCTATAGGATACTTCTTTAGGATACTTCTCTGATTGTATGAGATTGGTATAAAGCTTATATTTTCATGCAACGTTTTTTAAATTTAAAAAAAAAAATTACTTCTCGTTTATGTACTATATGTGGTGAGCAAATGATGCATTTTACATCAAAAGGAACATTTGATTACCAAATTCAAGTTTTATTAATCACTTTTAACCAAAAAATAAGAACAGGTAAAGAGAAAAAAAAGTGCATTTCAATTTAGGTCCATGGAATAGAAGAAACAGATTCTTTTCTCCCAAATGTTTTTACCACACTACAAAAAGAACTCAACAAATAGTTTATTTATATTTCCACCTATGTATCATGTTATTAGGAAGTTAGTGATTTTAATGCAAACCATGACCGCATGTAAATATTATTTAGGTCAGAAAATTATTATAAAGTAAAATATCAAGTTCCAAGCGTGGATGTTGTCTACTTTTTTTTTTTTTTTTAATGTTGTGTCTACTTGAGCCGATCCTAAACGCACATCTTTTATTCGTTAAGAGAACTGACAATTACTTCAACTGGACGACCGGTCATCCATTACCGGTAAGCCCGCCCTCGACCTCCGACCCGACCCGATCAAACACACGGGCCCCCTCTCAAGCTTAGAGCGAGAGAGAGAAGGACGAGAGAAAATGGAGGGCACCAATTGGGCGGTTACAGGGTGGTTGCTACTTGTGGTGATGGGCAGCCCCATTGCTTTAGCCGACACGGCTATGCACACCAACAACTGGGCTGTTCTTGTCTGCACCTCCCGTTTCTGGTCCGTTGATTCTTCTAACCTTCAAGTTTGGATCTTTACGCGTTTTTAGTTGCTGGGGTAGCTTCTAATTCTGTAAATGCTCGAGTAAAGTTTCTGTCTTTGGTTGCTTGTTCACGTTCAAAACTATCAAGTTTCGATCTTTATGTGATTTTAGTTGCTGTGTAGGTTTTATTTTCTGAAGGGTTGATCAAAGTTTCTGTCTTTGATTGCTTGTTCAGGTTCAATTACAGACACATGGCCAATACCTTGTCATTGTATAGGTACTTTTGTTCACTTGGTTGTTTTTAGTGATTTGCGTTCTTATTGTTTCGTTTGTGTTTGTTTACTGAGTTGTTGAGTTGTAGGACGGTTAAGAGACTGGGGATACCGGATGAGAGGATTATACTCATGTTGGCGGATGATATGGCCTGTAATGCCAGGAACAAGTTTCCCGCGCAAGTGTTTAACAACGAAAACCACAGGCTTAACTTGTATGGTGACAATGTTGAGGTCAGTTGCATTAGGAAATGTTGGCTTTTTCGTGCTTGAATTCCCCGTTGTTGTTGTTGTGTTGATCATCTCTGTAGAAACGTGAAGAGAGATAGCTCAAGGGTGAAGAAGTCTAATTTGGCTTACCGTGTGTGTGTGTGTCTGAGGAGGGTTATGTTTCAGAATCACGTTTTTTGCTAGATCATGTTGTTTGATAAAGCTGTAATCATGCAGGTGGAGTAACGGGGTTATGAAGTGACTGTAGAAAACTTCTTGCGTGTTTTGACCGGTCGCAATGCCGCTGCTGTTCCGAGATCGAAGCGTCTGTTGAGTGACGAAGGAAGCCACATTCTTCTCTACAGGACAGGCCATGGTGGGGATGAGTTCTTGAAGTTTCAGGATAACGAGGAACTCCAGTGTCATGACTTGGCAGGTGCCGTGAAGCAAATGAAAGAAAAACGAAGGCAAGAAAAAAAAATGCCAATTGGATAAAATAAAAGGCATGATCAATTAAATTGTCGTAAAATACAAGTGAAACACGAAAATAAAATAATAACTCAAGGGAAATATCAAACCAATTAGGAAGTACAAAGCCTCTCACATCAAAATGCACCTAAAATAGAAAATTGTGATCTCCGACTTTTTATTCGATCTCCAGCTGACAGATTCAACTTCTATTCTGTGGAACAACAATATCAACCAATACCAGCATAAGAGGTCATGAGAAGCAAATCACTTTCGCATGATCACACGAGCATCTAAGGCTTCACCATATATTAGTTCTCCTATTAGTAGTTCACATCTGCTCAAACATTCAAATACCCTATATATATGTCTGGTTTGGTTGAAGACAGGAGGAATATACTTTCATTCAAAATGAATTCGATAAGAAAATTATTTGAATATTTATTTGTAAATGAGTCTCATAATTCAACCAAAAATAAGCATGCGGGAATTTCGAAAAGAATTCTTCACTTCGAAAGCGTAAAAAATGACGGGAATAGTTAGTTTTGCTAAAGATGAGTAAGTGCGTACCTTCTCAGCGAACAACTTCTCCATGGTGCCATTAAGCCCAGCCTCCACAAACCGCCATGGATCAACATCATCTTCTTCCTCTCCTGCTATTTGAACATAATCTAACTTTGGAGTACTCGGAGCATTTTTAGCAAAAGTCTTCATATTCGGACATTCTCTGACAATAACTTCATCCAAGCGTGGGAAATTGAATTTGCAATCTCCTGATGAGAAGCTTGCAAGGCAGGGTAAACCGTGAAGTTCTAAGGACTGTAGTCTCTCGAAGACTATTTCAACTCCTACTTCCTCTCCGTTGCTTGACACTACTTCCGTCATTCTTTCGCATTCCTCCACGGCCAGTTCCTCTAGGGTCACTAGACCCTTTGCCATAATGAAAGTGAAAAGCCTTGTGAGTCTTTTGCATTTTGATACTTTCAATGTCTCGAGATGTTGGAACAATGAGCCCGATTGGGAATCTTCTTCAACTAGCTGACTGAGTTCTGGTAAATCGAACAACTCAAGACAGGTCAACATCTTAAAGGAGACTGCAGGTTGTGTTTCAGAGATGGATTTTGGTCCCCGTGGAAGCATTTGCTTGCATAAGGAATTAGCAATGGAAAACTCCCGTAGATTTGGCATGCCTTGTACGAAATCCGAGGGCAAGAGTTCATGATGAGCAGGAAAGCCCGTCAGTTTAACAACTTGAAGTTTATGGAGGACAGATTGCGGAACAATTTCATGCCAAGCATTGCCCATGCTACTATTCCATTTAACTGTTAGTTCTTCTAGCCTTGAGACTTCGACCTGAAAAGAACAGGAAATTAAAAAATTCATTTGATGTTAAAAGTACAGGTGCGAAACCCAATTGACTCCAGAAGCTATAATGAAATACTTACACTCACCAATACAGCTCCTTTCAATTTGTAATGGATCATTGAATTATAGATGAAGATTCTAATCCCTCTTTTAATGTCTAGTTTGTACTAATTTTTGTTTGGTTTCCTATGTAAGTTAAGAAAGCAAAAGAAACTCTTGTGAAATAGTCACAATGAACTCTTGCCAAACAAACCTGCTTATTGAGAATGCGCCAATCTAGCTCATGGACATCACATGGTCTATCTTTGTGTCTCTGTACGATGATATTCTCATCTTTTTCTGTTGACAAAGCAGTGGAACCCAAAAGAGACATTCCCGGGCAGCCCTCTACCCGAACACTCTTCAACTTCGGGCATCTCAAAACATCATCGCCTGAAAAAAATCGCATCAAGCTGGGCAGATTCTCTAGTTGCACTTTTTTCAAAAACTGAAAGATGGTGCGGCAATACCCATCTGCAGGTGGTTGCTCATCACTTTGTTGCTCGATGATCACTTTCACACGAGGACACTCTCTAACGTACAACTTCTGGAGTAAAACAAGCCCCAGCGCCACATTCAAAGTAAAAATGTGGGTCAAAGTGCCGCAATGATGGACCTCGAGCACTTGAAGGTTCTTCAGGCCTAATCTTTCCAGGGGATCCTTGTTCCATATGTGGTTTAGTTTTGGTAATTCATTTAGCTCTAAAACCTTTAACTTTGACATCAAGTGGACGTGGTATTCGTTTTGGTGGTCCATTCCATCCAGGTCAAATATTTCCTCAACAGAATCACACTTTTTTACAACCAGCACCTCTAATGTACTCAGAGCCGGCAGCACATTTGATGGTACAGCAATGACTGGAAGAAGAAGTGGAAGCTGGTCCACCTCCAAAAGGTAAATGCGTCTGAAGGGCTTGAATGGAAGATCTCTGCCCCATCTTTCTACCAATTCTGGGTATCTAGAGAGTCTTACATGTTCAATGTGTATACCATCCTGCAAAAGAAACAATCATTCATCCTCTTTCAACAAGGTGACAAGAAAGAAAGAGAGAAATGAAGTTCAATGCTTATGAAGTTATAAATCTAATTGACCTATCAAAATACAGAGAGGGAAGGAGGGAGAGAAACCTCATACTGAAGTTTGATTATGGTGTTAAGATCAGAGCGCCATAATGGTAGTGACCCTACATTATGTAGCTTCGGCGTACTTATTTCTCCATTACAAAATATTCTCATAGCAGGGCAGCCGCTTATAGAGACCTCCTCTAAACACGGGAATGTGAAGGAGTATGAACCACTGATGCAGAAGCCTTGTAGATTGGACAAATAGCGAAGTTCCAAGGTCTTCAATTTATTGAAAACGATGCATTCTGGGGTTGCAAGATCATCTTGCTGTTCCTTGGCTGCAACTATTTCCTTCAAGGTTTGGCAATATGAAATCTTTAGCGTAACGAGGCTGGCTATGATACTGGCTGTTGTAGGGTTTAACAAATCTGTCACTTTATCGCAATAAGATAACTCCAAAGTGGATAGTCTCCGGAAAGATGCAAATGATGGTGAGGGTGCCAAACTGATCAAATCGTAGCACCAGGTCAATTTCAGGATCTCAAGATCCATCTGGGACTCTGGTCTCCACACATGCCTAAGCCCATCAATCCCTAAAAGCTCTACGATTCTTATGGAGGAGGGTTCATCGGTCCCACTTGTCCACAGTTTTGTAATACGCGAATTCCGTATATAGAGTTTTCTCAGAAGGGGCATATTTTCCAACTGAGATACTTCTGCTGCGGTTCCTCCTCGGATAGAAGATAGCCGTAGAGACTCCAAACTGGCGAGGTACTTGGGGGACATGGATTTGAAGATTCTGCCCTCTATATTAATCTCTTTCAATTTGGGTACAACCTTAAATAGCAAGCAAAATGAGTCAGTGGAGAATGGGGAACAAACTCGCATGATAAATAAAACGTGTCATTTTTAAAAAAAAGACGTATTGAAAATACAAAAAAGTAAAGGAAGTGTAGCAAAAATCGATACCTAAAATAAAATAAAATACAGCCAATAAAATATCCTCTTAAAAGTGTCTTATCACTCTAAATTGATAAATTCAGACAAGTAGTAAAATTTGATAATTTTCTATCGTAGTAAATATTTTTTTTTTTCAAAAACAGTCGATACTTTTGAACAAGTACCTATTTTAAGTTAAATAATTTATTTTACAACTAATTGAATGTGTTAGGGTTGTTGTTTGATAACTTTTATATAGTTTTTCATATTCTGAATTAATTGTCTTGTTGAAACAAAAGTATAATATTTCAACAACACTACATACCATTTTTTTATGATTTGAATATTAAAAAAATAAAATAACTACAATTATTTTTTGATATATTTCTTTTGTTGTTTTGAAGATATGTATATAGTGGCTCAAAATTAAACCTTTTCTATATGAAAACATCTCCAAACTTCGATTATATCACTTTATTATTTTTAATGAAGATAGAAAAAAGAAAGTAATGAAATGCCTTGAAATTCATTTTTTCTAGTTATTGTAAGTATGATGTGTGAGATGAATGGTTAGTAGTGTTATATACAAATCGGGCAGTGGATTGCAGGCAATTTAATTATAATAATTAACAAAAAAAGGAACCTAAACAGGAAACAAATAATTTAAAAGAGCAAGGAGTGTGATACCTGAAAAAAAAATGAACTTGATGAATGAAATATATATATTGGTGAGTGCCATACCTCTTCGAGGAAGGAGAAAGGTTGCTGGTTTGGACAATGAGGTTGTCCACCTCCAAAAATGTTGGCTTTCGGGCAATCCTCAATTGTTAAGGATGTAAGTAGGGGAAATAAGGAGCATGGGCCATCCACACTTGAAATTTCTTCTTCTTCTGCAACAATCTGCGTCAATTTTCCGCAACTCCTTACTTTTATACTCTCGAGCTGAGAAAGGGTTTTGGCTGCAACAGGTGGGAAGAGATTTTCCAAACTCAAACATCTTGAAATACTTATCGACTCCAAATTTTGCAAACTATGATACCGGCCACTTGAATCTTCTTTCCATATACGCTTTAATCTTGGTAAGTTGGACAGGTCCAACTTAGTCAACGCAAGTATCATCCGGTCATCAGCAACACCATTTCTAAATTGATATATCTCTTCCAATGCATTGCATTTATCAACTGTTAGTGATTTCAGATTTTGAAATCTTCCAAGTGAACCAGATGGCCAAAGTTTCTGTAACTTGTCACACCACAAAATCTCCAACGAATTTAGTTTCTGGAATGCACTTGATGCTAGTTGACTGCACCAAATCATTTCAATACTGTCATTCGAATAGATCTTCAACGTCTCCAGGCTAGGGAGTGCGACCTGGCAAAACGAACACTTGTTATGTTTCCTAGCTAAGATTTAGTTATAATTATTTGAAAACTTAAGATGGTATGGTAAAAGTTCTTGATATATTGCAAAACCTTTCAACATTTCAATAAAAGATAAATTTACACCATTATGATATTTGTTATGTCAATGGCTATTTAAACCCTTAACACGGGATTTCCATGGTTTCAAGTTCCCGGATAAAAAAAATTTCATTTTGTTAAGAGTAATTACTTAGACCATTTCCAATTAATTAAAATGACCACTTTAATTTAATTATTAGATTTACTTATTATTATTTTTATTTTTATTTCCTCTCCACCAAAAGTAAAGAAATTACTAGATCATTCTCAAATAGTTCCTCCAAAAAAATATACAAAAACCATATATATTTCTTTATTGATACTGAAAAGGAACATGCAACTACTTTTTTAGTAAAAAAAATATACAACTACCTGAAATAGCCATATATATTTCTAAAGTTTGTTACATCCGTAGAATATATAAAAAAAAATGAGGAGTTCTCTACCGTTTTCAATAGGGAATTGTGGTGGGTTGAATTGTCGATGAAACCAGATTAAGAAGAAATTTATACCTTATCACTGAAAAAAGGCCTTAATTCTGTTTCTGCATTCTCCGAGCTACCCAATCCGATTGGGTTTTCTTTTGCGAGGAAGCATTTCAGCTGCACCGACTTCCAGATGTCGAGGCATCGTAATCGTGGAAACTCCACAACTTCATTTCCCTCTGCAACAAACAACGCTTCCATTCCATCGCAAAAGCCGATTCTTATCTCCTCCAATTGGGGAAGACTTCCAACCGCTGAAAGCGAGAAGAGATTCTTCAATTGGTGGCACTGCCAGATTTCCAGTCTTTTCATTTGGCTGAAAGATTCTGGTGCTGGTCGACCCTTGCATATTGTCACCATACTTGTCAATAACCTTAATGTCAGTGATTCGAGGAGAGGAAAATATACAGTTGCCCCTTGCCTTTTGCAGTCAACAACTTGTTGAAGCAGATCAGAACCCTCTACGTGGAGTTCCTTCAAATTCGGAAACCCTTCCTTCTCCAACTCGGACAAATGGATAGTGGACTCCATGGGTCCACATAGATGCAAAATTTCTGATTCTCTCGATAACTCTCTAACCTTTTGGAACAAGTCTGCGTTCATGTCGCCCGCAAGCATCAGCGTCTTGGTTATTTCTGATCCCTTATCGAACTCTAGTCTCTTCCGGTCCCATATCGGGCCCCTCGTCCCGATCAGTATTCGAAATCTTTCCAAGCGGTCAAAGAAGAAGTCTTTGGACAGTGCCCGAGTATCCGGAACACGAATCACCAAAACCTCAAGCCGAGGAAGACATTTGAGCTCAGAGAGCCTGGCATTTTTACTTCCATCGTTGCCCTCTTCTTCAACCTCCCAATTCTCGAAGCTATTCCTCATAAGCAATTCCTCCAATGAGGTTAACTTTGATATCACATCTAATGGGATAAACCCGAGCTTGGAACAATCGCTCAAATCCAGCACCTTCAACCTAGTCAGTTTACCAATTTCTCTTGGTAATGCTTCCAGATCAGATCCACGAAGGCTGAGACTTTCCAATCTCTCTAGTTGTGTGATGGTCGTCAGATCCAGCAAAGAGCAATCTTCCAGACACAGAGTATGAAGATTTGCGAGGGAATGTGACGATGGTCTGATAGGCAGCGATGCAAGTTCCATCCTAGCAAAGTGAATAACTTTGAGCTTTGTTGTCCCTTCAAAAGTCGAATCTGGAATTTCCACTGGATGCCAGTTGAAGTAGAGTAGCAACAATTCAACATCCGGGCATCCTAAATCTCCGGGAAGTTGTCGAATGTCACTGCTTTGAGGTACGGACACAATGGTACACCCACTAGTCTCACCGCTACTTGGCCACTCATTCAAGACTTTGCCGTCTCTTTCCCTAAAAGCATATTTGTTCACGTGTGCTATTCGGATAGCAGTTTCTCGAACAAGATCATGCATCTTTAAATTGCCCTGCTCATAATCCTCCAAAAGGCTACATGCCTTGAGTTTATCAATCTTTTCTTTAAGGCCGTTTCTCGCCTCGCGTAATGTATAGTCCTTGAACAAACCTAGACCCAAGGCATATCTTAACAAATTTAGCATTGTGGTATCAGACCTGCGGGAGATACCAATGAGCAAAAAAATTTGCTTGGTTTCTTCGTCATCCAAATTATTGTAACTAGACTCCAGAACTGAATGGACTTTCTTCACCGCTTCTCCATCCTGGAACTTGGATAATTGAGTGATGGCATTTTCCCAATGGTGAATGGGCTTGTTTCGTATAAGTTCACCAACTGTCACAATTAACAACGGAAAACCATCACATTTTGCCAATATTTGCTCAGCAATATCACGATCTTGGATCCTGTTCACTTTCATCTTAAACAAACTCCATGACTCCTCCTTAGACAGGAACCCAAGAGGAAAATTCTTTTGCGAGTCCATGTTGGATAGTATATCCTCCTTTCTAGACGTCAACAGTAGTTTGCAACCCTTACCGTCATTCCAAGAAGGGATACCCACTTTGTAACGATCAAGAACACTCCATAGATCATCCATAATTATCAAAACCTTCCTCTTCTCCAAGATTTGATGAAGCCTACTAGCTCTAACATCAATGTCATCTTCCAGCTTCGGTTCAAGAAAAAAGCCTGCAATCTTATCCTGAATACTCCTCACCTCTGGTGTGGCAGTGACAGTGACTATGATAACCTGATCAAACGAAGACTTGGCTTGGCGTTGGACCTCCTCTGCCAAGGTAGTCTTTCCTATCCCACCCATACCCCACACTCCAACCATGGTAATACTCGGATCCAACAAGGCACCAATTACTTCCTTCAGAATTTTTGTCCTCGACTTTGCCTCGTAGCCTTCCACAGGTGCTGGCCTGTCAATTTGGTGCAGTTGACGAGGGCGGGCTATTGTTTCACCCAATAACTCCTTTTTATTTAGTACTTGAGTGATACCTGACATTCAAAGACGAACCAACGCTATAAATTTGTAGCTTACACCCCAACTTCTAACTAATCAAGGACGCTAAGGGCAGCATGTCAATGAGCGAGGGCAAGATGGCGAGGGTGTTTTAATTCGGCCAGCACCTGTGGGTGGATCTCACCCAGTAAGTGTAGTCTTCTCTAAATCTTGTCATTTCCCGAATCCGATATCAAGATTTATTTTATGCCTTAACACTAAATCTGAATATACTTAGCCTTCAAATTCAAGCTTTCAGAAAAGCCTTAAGACGTAATGGCGAGTTACAAAATTTGGCCTTAGAACTCGGGCATAGTCTTAAGGAACTATCTCGTTGTTCTGTTTAGACTTATCTCACAATTTAGTTGCTTTTTTTTTTGTATTTAAAGATTGTAATGTTAGTTTCTATGTATTTAAAGCATAACAATAAAAATAAAAATAAAAAGTAAGCACCACAACAACAGTTTACAGTTTCTACCTGTCGTTGTTTTTGCAGCCTTCTTGGAAATTCGGTATCGGGTGGCCAGCCGAAGAGAGCAACCCCTCTGCGCTTCCTCCTGTCCGTTGTGGAGAGGAGTTTGAGCTTCTCTAATGGCCGTATTGGCCTCATCCCTCCACGCAAGAACATGCTTCTCCACCTCTTCCACCCGCCTTTCGGCAGCCTCAATGGAGCTCTGCAAGCCGTCTCTTGCCGTCACCAGCGCCTCCACCTTGTCATGGAGCCCTTCCACGTTGCTCCGGAACTGGAAAACATAGCCGATATGCCTATTGATCGGAGCGGTGATCGGAGCGATGATCGGCTCCAGGATATTGGATACAACACTAAATAAGATGTCCATTTCCGTAGCAAGTAGAGCGGGTGAGGAAGATCTGGCTCTGCTCAATCAAAGATCTGGCTCAGGTCAATGAAGTAAATGCAAAGGTCACATTAATTTATTACAAGAGAGAGAAAGAGATACTATACTATTATAGACGACCACGGGTCCTTAGTCCTTACTTCAAGATCTTTTCTGAAATTTTACATCCACTTTAATTAAAGTTAGTTTCTACTTTTTTGTCATTTCTCTAAATCATAATCCACCTACACTATTTAACTCTGAATTTTAGATAAATTGATTCATATATGGTTAAATATCATATGAGATTATTATAAAATATGAGAAGAGTTTGTAAATTGACAAAGAAAAAAATAATATCCTTTTACAAAATCTGGAAATAATTTTTTGTCACATAATTTTTTGACTCAACTTAAACAAGAAAAATTGGATAAGTAAATACTAATAAATTTATAAAATTATTAGAAACATAATAAAACAATTCAAATAGAACGATGCAAAATGAAAAAAAAATTGGAAAATAGATTTTTTTTTCCAAAGAGTAACCAAATGCAAATGCAGATGGTTCATGGTGGATTCTTACGTTCGACACCACATCCTCCTTAGCGTATCATTCATGTACTATATGTGGATTCTTTTTTTAAATAACACAAATATACTTCTCATTTATGTACTATATGCAAATGATGCATATTAGATCAAAAGAAACATTTGATGGCCAAATTCAAGTTTTATTAATCACTTTTAACCAAAAAATCAGAAAAGGTAAAGAGAAAAAAAAGTGCATTTCAATTTAGGTTCCATGGAATAGAAGAAACAAATTCTTTTGTCCCAAATGTTTTTACCACACTACAAAAGAACTCAACAAATAGTTTATTTATATTTCCACCTATGCATCATGTTATTAGGAAGTTAGTGATTTTTAAGGCAAACCATACCGCATGTAAGTAAAAATTATTATAAGGTAAAATATTAAGTTCCAAGCGTGGATGTTGTGTCTACTTGAGCCGATCCTAAAAGCACATATTTTACTCGTTAAGACAACTGACAATTACTTCCACTTGACGACCGGTCATCCATTACCCGGTAAGCCCGCCCTCGACCAACGGGCCCCTGAGCATCGACTCTCAAGCTTAGAGCGAGAGAGAGAGAAGGAAGAGAAGAAAATGGAAGGCACCAATTGGGCGGTTACAGGGTGGTTGCTACTTGTGGTGATGGGCAGCCCCATTGCTTTAGCCGACACGGCTATGCACACCAACAACTGGGCTGTTCTTGTCTGCACCTCCCGTTTCTGGTCCGTTGATTCTTCTAACCTTCAAGTTTCGATCTTTACGCGTTTTTAGTTGCTGGGTAGCTTCTAATTCTGTAAATGCTCGAGTAAAGTTTCTGTCTTTGGTTGCTTGTCAACGTTCAAAACCATCAAGTTTCGATCTTTATGCGGTTTTAGTTGCTGGGTAGGTTTTATTCACTAAAGGGTTGATCATAGTTTCTATCTTTGATTGCTTGTTCAGGTTCAATTACAGACACATGGCCAATACCTTGTCATTGTATAGGTACTTTTGTTCACTGGGTTGGTGGTGATTTGCGTTCTTGTTGTTTCGCTTGTGTTTGTTTGGTTGTTTACTGAGTTATTGTGTTGTAGGACGGTTAAGAGACTGGGGATACCGGATGAGAGGATTATACTCATGTTGGCGGATGATATGGCCTGTAATGCCAGGAACAAGTTCCCCGCGCAAGTGTTTAACAACGAAAACCACAGGCTTAACTTGTATGGTGACAATGTTGAGGTCAGTTGCATTTCGTAATGTTGGTTTTTTCGTGCTTGAAATCCCGCATTGGTGTTATGTTGATCGTTTCAGTAGAAACGTTAAGAGAGAGAGCTGTAGGGTGAAGAAGTCTAATTTGGCTTACTGTGTGACGTGTGTGTGTGTGTGTGTCTGAGGAGGGTTATGTTTCAGAATCACGTTTTCTGCTAGATCATGTTGTTGATAAGCTGTAATCATGCAGGTGGACTATCGGGGTTATGAAGTGACTGTAGAAAACTTCTTGCGTGTTTTGACCGGTCGCAATGCCGCTGCTGTACCGAGATCGAAGCGTCTGTTGAGTGATGAAGGAAGCCACATTCTTCTCTACATGACAGGCCATGGTGGGGATGAGTTCTTAAAGTTTCAGGATAATGAGGAACTCCAGAGTCATGACTTGGCAGATGCCGTGAAGCAAATGAAAGAAAAACGAAGGTAAGATTTTTGCTGCAAAGGGTGGTTTTTATATGAACTCTGTTGGCTGTTGTGTTGAGGACACCGGCAGCATTGGCACTATAATTTCTTTGAATAATTTTGCTCAGTTCTTTCCTTGAGTTGGCGTTGGTGGTTATATTGTCTACTGTGACTGTTTTTTCTCTTGATTAGATTCAAGGAGTTGCTGATAATGGTGGACACATGTCAAGCTGCCACTCTATTCAATCAGGTACCCTACATCCTTCTACAAAATGCACCATCTCGAACTCCATAAGAACTTCATAGGACTGTTCCTTGAAGAGCGTTGTGATTTTCGTTGGCCTTTTCTTTTCCCTATTCTCTTCCCGAGAGCCAGAGTGCTTGGCAGTGGAGTTGTATGTTCATTTGGTAACCAGAAGTAGTTCTGATTAGCAGTTAATCTGATTTCTGTGGATGATTTCACGTAATTGATTCTTCATAACCTGCTTTTGTGAAGGCAGATTTTTAGGATCTATCGAGAATTTTTGTGATTTAATCTTCCTCTCTCGAACCATTCATTCTTTTATGATACTTCTTATTTTGCCCAGAGCTATAACTCTTTGAACATGGACATAACCGACACAAGATGGAAATAGACTTATATTCTGCAATTGATTGATGAACTAACTTGAGGATGTCTTCTTGACCACAGCTTAATTCACCAGGTGTATTAGCTATTGGAAGTAGCATGAAAGGAGAGAATTCTTATTCGCACCATTTAGACTCTGATGTAAGTGTTGGTTCGAACATTTTGCACTTCAATAAATGATGACCTTCTCGTCATAAGTATCTGATTTATCTCAAAATTTGGCAGGTTGGTGTCTCGGTTGTGGATCGTTTTACATTCTACACTCTCGCATTTTTTGAGAGGCTCAACATGTATGACAATGCCTCACTGAGCAGGTAAAGCTAAACTGCTCCCAGTATACATCAAATCAGTCAGTCATACGGATCTGAACCTGTTCTAGATATGTGCCTAAACTCCTCGAGTTTTCAATACTGTCTCCTTGTTCTCGTTGCAGTCTTTTCAATTCATACGATCCAAAGACACTGATGTCCACTGCCTATTACCGAACAGATCTATATGATCGCAATCTGAAGGAGGTACGTTTAAGTTCCGAAAACGCATATCGTGTTTGTAGCCTTAGCTACCTTTGATGATTTAACAGATGATTTCGCTCACTGTCCTGTAGGTACCAGTGACAAACTTTTTTGGCTCAGTCATGGAAACCATACACACGGATTCTGCATACGTCTTCCCAAGAAGGAGCGTCGACAAATGATCAAAACGAATCTTAATAGGCGATCGGCCATACGACGAGAGAATGCACAGCTACATTGCCACATAAAACCCTGTAAATACAAGCAGGGGGGATGTTGCTTCATCTTCCCTTTTAGAAGAGGTATAGAAGTTGCAGGTTTTTGTCCTCCAGTCCCCAAAGTAACACCATCTTAGTTCCAACTCCATATTTTCTGATTTTCCTCGTATGTTCGTTTATTATTTCTCTATTATTAGAGTTCTAACTTGTGCATTAATAGTTAGGCTCCTAACTTGTGAAACGGTGTTTTGAATATCGTCACATTCTCTTTTACTACCTTTTTTTACGCTCCTAACCTGGAGTTGTGTCCAAGTGATAATCTTTAAAACTTTTTTCGTCGGGTTGACTAATCTTTACTCAAATGAGATTAATGATAAAACAAAATTCAATCAAACTTGCTTTTTTAAGAATAAAACTTCAATCAAATTTGAAGATCCATTTTTAGATCATCAACTCAATACTTCAAATTAAACAATACAACAAATCAACGGCTAGTAATAAATACATCATAATCAGCTGGTGGTCACCTTCCCCGTGCTTTTTACCCGCTCTAGAAAAAGATAAGACGAATAATAATAAATAAATAATAAGAATTATATCCCAAAGTACACGAATCCCATAACCAAACAATAAGATATGAAAAATAAAACCCAAATTAAATAAAAGAAGAAGCTTCTTTTCCCCCTCCACACCTTAAGCTTCAAGCTTCAGCAAGCAACTACCTCTTCAAGAAAAAACGACGCCGTTTCGGGGAATTCAAAGACTTGAACTTTCTCAAAACCCAACAAATTTCCCAATCCATAAACAAAAAAAGATTTCACCTTTAGGCTTGAATTGTATTGTATATATGTCTCTCTTCTTCTCCCTCTTCCTCTTGGCCTTCGCGTTCTCCTTCTCTCTCTCGCTCTTCTTCATCTACCGGTCACTGAACGGCCCCCGCCGGCGAATTGGATGCGGCGACGTTGTGGTGGGGCCCAACATTGCGCTACCCGGAGCAGACCCATCACTGGTACTGCTCGAGATTCTGGGCGAGGAAGAGGAGGAGGGGAGAGTGAGGAAGAAGAAGAGGCGGGCCAAGAAGAAGAGGGCGGAGTCCAAGTCGGGTTCGGGTTCGGGTTCGGGTGGGGTGAAAACTGAGCTGGTGTGCTTGTACCCGTTTACGTCGACGAGCAGCGCCACGCAGAGGAAGATAAAGCAGCAGTATGATCAGTTGGTGAAGTGCAATGAAGGAGGCAAGGGACTTACTCTTGCTCAGGTTTGTTTCCATTGTTGGGGTTTGTTATATGTTTTCTTGTTTTGTCTGAGTTTGTTTAGAATGTTGCTGTTTAGATTGTGAATTTGGTCTATCTATACGAAAATCGATTAAAGGATTCCGTGGAATCAATAATCATAGATTGTTTAGAGGGAATGAGAGTGAGGTCTGAGCTAGTAAGTAAATGTGTCCTTGAATTCCAATGTTTTCGGTTCTTTAGGATTGACTTAATACAATCATACAAGATCTATTACAGTAGTAGTTCCAATTAAGGTATGTCTATCTCCGTGCCATTGCGTAGTTTAGGGAATTGAAATCCGGAACGTGCTATTTGGATCATCGAGACACTGCAACCATCTGATAAATATTATGTACAATGTCATAGATGAAAGTCCTGTTGTAATGATGTGTTTGATACAAGTTAGAATAGTGTTGGCTTTCATATAGCAGTCCAACTAAGCTTCTCCCTCCAATGAGACTGTTTCTTTTTGGCCTATTGCAGGTTGGAGAATTTGCTAATTGCTTGATTGATGCCAGAAATGAGTTGCAACACAAGTATGTAAAGAGATGAAAGCTGAACTTCTTTTTCTCCTCTTTCCTTTTATGTGTTATTACTTATTAGGATGTGAAATCCCTGTTGCAATTCTGACCTGTTTAGTCAGAATTGAGCAATTATCCTACTCTCCTTAGGTCATGACAACCTCTTCCCTACCCTATAGAACTTGCCAAGATTCTTTAATTTACCATTGCTTGGAGAGCAAAGATTACATTTTCTCGAGATTTCAGCTTAAGAACTGCACGACTTTGTTTGCTCTAGTGCCATCTTGATGAATCCAGTTCTTGTATGCAGGTCTGAAGTTATCAAACGAAAGTTTACAATAGCGAAAGCTCTTCTATATAAAGCAGACAGATCATCTATTGAACGCATTCGTCAACAGGTACGAGACCACTAATAGTTTTTCGCTTTGTTTTTTTTGCACATATGCCGCTGTTTGGTCCTTAATGTGCTTACCTGTGCTTGTTCAGATATATAAGTTGGAATTAGAGCAGAAGAGATTAGAAGAGGATGCCTTTGTTTACAACTGGCTCCAACAGCAACTAAAGCTTTCACCCGCATACAAGAAGGTAAATCACCATTCGTCAAGAGCTCCTTTGTGTTCTATGCTGTAAGGGCTAACATGTGCTTTCATGTCTAATTCCAAACGTGTTGTGTAAGTGACTTATGGATCATGATTCCTTTGATGTCCAGATGGTTGAACTCAGTAGCTGCCTTGAACTGAAGGCCAAGTCACACAAACTCATAGAGAACGAAGATCCTGATATTTCTGACATTTCTTTCGAAGAGCTATTAGCGCAGGAGAAGAAGGATTCCTTTTGGTATGCTTCGTAGCTTATTACGTACATTGTTTTCGCCCATATTTTACGGTCTTTTCTTCATCAACGTCAATCTCCTTGGTTGTTGTGTGCAGGCAGAAGAATGCAAAGTCGAGAGGGTACTCGAGCTGACTTCGAAACAAACAAACTGTAATGGCAGTTTTTGGCTAACCTTTTCTAGATAGCAAATCTGATAGACTGATACCCAAATTCCTGCTTGAACTCTTCTGTGACACACTTTGTATCTTGGGATTTTTTGTTGAAGAGATAAAGAAAGCGTTGATGTTCTTTCCCTCTTCATGGTTTTCCCATCCCAATGCAGCCAATCTTTTCTTTCCTTTTCTTGATAATTATAGTAAGCTGGTGCACTTTGCCTGTTGTTTGTTAAGAGATTTCTGCGTTTCTATGATCTATAGCTTTATACAGACGGTTTAATTAAGAGGCCTCGTGTAGAGACAATAAAAATGTGCTTATCTTAAATACTTTAAAGAAAATACTCAGCTCTGGGGTGAAGCTCTAATCTGATTAAAAATGTGAAAATATCATAAACTAATAAATACTAATATGTCCTAATTCAACAATTTTCTCAAATAGTGTGCCCAAAAGTTGAACATTTTAAACTGTACAGATACCAGACAAAAAAAAAACGATTCAAATGTACAATACCGAAACATGTAATAAATGACCGACCCTTTAAAAACGTAATAAATGTAAATTCCGAAAGTCCGTAGCCAGGGCACACAATCCAACTATGGTCAGCGACACAGGAAGGTATTTGAGAAATTTAGGATTCGATTCTTGACACGTTTTATAAAATAGGTATTAGAATAGGATCTCTAAAAAAAAATAGCTCGTCATGGGTTGGATGAACTTTTTTTCGAATGATCACTAAAATGCTTCGTAAAGTTATATGGGATGTGGATTCAAACAACCCATCAAAATGATTCGACCTTTAAATTTCACAGTTGCTTCACCAGGCGAAGCAGAAAGATTATGTATGGAATCTACATTACTTTTTTTTTGGTGATATGGAATCTACATTACTTGACAATAAGAATTCGGGCACAGCAAGGAAAAAAAGGTTGAAAGTCATTTCCATATTAATTTGCCAAGTTCAAGTAAACCATTCTAAAACTCTTCTATAACATTAACGAACTTCGGGTGCGCCATGACCAGAAGCAAGTTCTTGTTGCTGCTATCTGACACCAAAGTTGGGAGATCCGAGACGCCACCCAGGCTCGAGGTTCTAATGTTCTTGCATTTCTCCATCTTCATTTTCGAAATGTCAGTCAATCTTCACCGAAGAGTAGATCTTTCTCACAAACCAGAAGCAGGCGTAGAAGCCGATGGTGCCGGTCAATACGAAGAAGGCATATGACATGATTATCATGTAACCGAAGTAGAGCACGCCTGAGACGAACTTGGTGATCTCCAACTTTGTGAAGAAGTAGAAAATGGAGTAGAGGAACAGGTAGAGAGCAGAGGAACCCGCGGTCAGGTACGACCTCCACCACCAGTGGTAATCTTCACTGCACAACTGGAAGTAACATAGGACGATTGTTATCTCTGCACATGTGATAAGCAGGATAACAAACACGATGAAGAGGAACCCGAAGATGTAGTAGAACTGATTCAGCCATATAGATGTCAAGATAAAGAAGAGCTCAATGAACACAGCACCAAATGGAAGAATCCCTCCAATGAGAATGGAGAAGACTGGTGTCATGTACCACGCCTGCTCAGGAATTTGGCGTGGGATCTTGTTTGTTTTTACAGGATCTTCGATAGCTGGCTTTTTAAAACCCAAATAGCTGCCCACAAAAACTAACGGAACAGAGATTCCAAACCATAGGCAGACAAGTGCAAACATTGTCCCAAATGGCACTGCCCCAGAAGACTTCTCCCCCCAGATTAGGGCGTTCAGAACAAAGAACACAGAAAAAAGGATACCCGGAAACATGAAGGCTGTTTTCAGCGTATTCCTCTTCCACTCAGTGCCCTTGAACAGTTTGTACAAGCGAGCTGATGAATACCCAGCAAGTATGCCCATGAAGACCCACAAAAGAACCATGGCGGTCATTAGTCCCCCTCTGTTCGAAGGGGATAGAAAACCCAGCAAAGCAAATATCATTGTCACAAGCGTCATCCCAAAGATTTGTACTCCGGTCCCAACATAAACACATAGTAAGCCAGAGTTTGTAGGTGCTCGGAATACGTCTCCATGGACCAGCTTCCAGCCTGTTTCTTCTTGAGCCTCATCTTGAGTTTCCAACTGATTATAATTCGCTATATCTCTGTAAAGGGTTCTCATCATGATCATAGCCACCATGCCAGAAAGGAACAGAACAATCATCAGTGAGTTTATGATGGAAAACCAGTGGATCTGATCGTCGTTCATGAGTAGATACGTGTCCCAGCGAGATGCCCATTTAATCTCACTTTCCTATCGCAAAAGCATTATAACTCAGCCAAAAGAACTAAGAAACTGATTAGGAAAGAACAAAAAGGATGTACCAGTCAATCGACTTGACAAGCATTACCACAAAGCTAACATCATAGGTGAACACCACTTCCTTATCAGCTTCAACTTCCTGAGGGACAGTGCTGCCTTGAATTAATGTCTTGGTGTCCTTATTACATGTCGTCAACTGAGTCTTCTCGCCTTTCCATTCCTTGTATTCGTGATTAATACTATACGCAAAAGTTTGAATTCGATAAACTATTACATTTCACATAAAATAATCCACCAAAAACAAGCAAAAATGACGAAATTCTGACATTCAGACTAGGTAGTCAATGGCGGATAGCGTCGCGTAGCGGCGATCTCCTAAACTTCTATAGCAGATAGCGAATAGCGGAATAGCAGCTATTAAGAAGCCTTAAACAGGGTAAATAAACACTAAAGAACTAAAAACAGAAAATTGGGAAGAGGAAGGGAGAGATAGGGAAGACGAGAACCCCGTAAAAAATTAGGGTTGAGGTGGGAGTTTTTTAATCAGGTGAAAATTCACCTTTTTGTCCTCAAAAAAGAAAAAAAAGCAGGGGGCAGTTAAGGAATTTCATCTAAAAATCACAATAGCGCCCGCTATGGCCGCTACTACAAATAGTGCATAGCGGGCATAAAGCGTAGCGGGAGGGGTCCCAACTCCGCTATTGCGCCACTATAGTGCGCTATTGACTACCTAGCATTCAGATCCACAAGTTAAGGGAAGATCCAGTAAAGGTCTAGGCTAAGTTAGGAGAATAGAAGGCACATACGTAATATGGTTATCCAGGAGCTCAATCAATTGAATTTACACGAAACATTTAAGTGGATTTCAATACATTAAAACAAATTCTGATCGAGAATAGACATAAATTTTTTTGATCTGAAATAAAAAAAAATTATGATCAAGAAGATATTGATGGTTTGGAAGCATCCTTTGAGAACAAAGGAGTAGTTCTCATCTTCAACATGACACAACAACGAAATCACTGAACGAAGATAAGTACCTGTTTGGCGTAACCTCAAACCCAACGATTCTAGCAGACTCAGATTCTGGATCCTTGTGATACATGACTCTAAAGCTCAAGTGATTATTGATGAAGTATTTCTCATCTTTACTCTGTTGCAGAACATATGCTTAGATCAGCAAAAGATACTCTCTTTTTTTCCTTTTGTTTCAGTGAATAGAAAATTAAACTACAAGTTGGGAAATTCTGGCTTGAACATACCCCTTGATAGTTTCCTTTGAATCCAACACGGAAACCATGTTCATAGGTTGTTGATTGACTTCCATCCCTCCTTTGTCTAAGAACGGCAACTGGAAGATTGTCAAGAATCCTGCCATACATTTCCGAAAACGTAAATTTGCGATGAGTTGCAAGAAGAAAGATGACACTAAAATCATATTGCCGTGACAGCAAGAAGAGGAAAAACTAAAACTGGAAAGGGAACTATAACATCCTAGAAGATTGAGTAACATACATGTTAACCCGATATTCATCATCGATCTTTTCCTTAAAGTTCTTTGCAGATTCGGCATCAAGAGTTTCTTTGCAGGCAATTTTACACGACTGATCCTCCATCATTTCAAACTGGCAGAGTAGGATCCAAATATTAGACCCTATCAAAAACAAGAATGGCCATAGATCCAAGAGAAAAAACACAATTAGCAATTAGCAGAAATTAAATACTCACGGAGAAGACAGAATTCTCAATGCGATCTCCACGGAGAACTTCCCCCAAGTTCTCTGCGCTGTTTTCAATCTTTTTCGGCTTACAGTATTTCAAGTAGTAATAGTCATACGGTAGTTGCGTCTTCGTAGATGACAACTTGTTCACTTTGACCGTCAAGGTGTTACCCTGTCAAGAATAGGAGTAGGTACCAGGTAAACGAGAGAACCAAGCTCATTGAATCATATAACAAAAGAACGCATGACGAAGATCAGAATCCAAACTACACTGCCCTCTGAAACCAACTCAAGCATCAAATTTAGAACTGGGAAGCGGATAAATCCGGTTCGATGACAAGCCAGAAAGACAAGAGCATCACAGTACCAAACCTAACAAGGCTAACCCAAGATACCCAAAGTCCATCACTGAAGACTGAACTAAACCTCACTCGTTGAACCAAATCCGGATCGAGTAAAACCCATAACCTAGAGAGCATCAAACGGATCCAAACAGGATCCCACAAGAATTAAAAGCAAAAACAGACCAAGTCTCTCCCAAGATCCCAACTTTAAGCTTAATCAAGCACAAGGACCGAAACCCAGAATCTAAAACGTGTCCTAAAGCAAAACCCAGCAGCCAGAAAAGGCGAAACAGCGAGTTGAGCTTATGGGGGGTCTTTTACCCTTAGGAAGTCACGAGGGGCTACTCCGGGGAGGTAGAAGCAGTTGGCCAAGGAGAGAAACGAGAGGAGGAGGCAACCCAGCGCGCAGGCTGCGGGTATCGAGGCTCCCCCACGCGCCATCTTCGTCGTCCCTTCTAGAGAGAGAGAGACACAGAGATAGAGAGAGAGGAAGAAATGGAGGAGGTTAGGGGGTTTTGGGGTTATTTCTAGGATGTTCTCTTTTATTATTTATTACATTGCTTCCGGATGCAACTACGTGTCTCTCTTGCTTTATTTTATTATGGCTCACTTCAGAGTGGAGAGTCTTCTCGATTTAAAAAGTGGACTAAGTAAGATCTGATTCATTGGTAGTTTTTTATATATATAAATTTTAGTATTGAGAATTGAGTATTTGTTAGTTCTATTTTAGAATGTGATTCTTTTAATTGTATTTTCTACATTGCAGGACATGACAAGATAGGTAATTTTTAAATTGTGTTTTTCACTGGTTGAAACATAAATTCAAAATCTTAAATGAATAAAAAATCTAATATTGAGATTCGAGAGAGTGGTGTGTTTTTTTATATAGGTGATTAAAAGTGGTAATTTGGTAGATGTTACGTGAATTATGTTTCGAAATGTTGGGTTATTGGAAGTTCAATGGTTTTTGATTTGGTTTTTTCCTTGATCAATCTAGCAATGCCCAAAATTTATCGGAAGTCCCATTCTTAGAAGAAGTTGTTCTTCTAAATCCGGGAACTGTCTTGTTTTCCCCGAACAGTTAAGAATAAGTGGATTCTCCAACTAACTGATTCAAGATATTACTAAAAACTTGGAACAATTTCGTTACAAAAATATTGAGATTACGATATTACTTGGTATAAACGCGACATTGCTTTTTAAAATTTTAGATTAGATGCATTGTTCTCCTCGCACAATTTTTCCACTATTCGATGCAATAATTACTTGTAGGACGGAACGTCGTTGCGTAGCTGAGACAAAATAACATTGTGAGCATTATGAAACAAGTGCGTTTAGCCGAAATCGTTGTGAGAAGTGCAAGTTCAAGAAGCCGAGGTAGATTGGTCATTGGGACTCCAAGGTCCAAATAAAAAACACCAACCAAATCTCTAACCAAAATGATGAATCACCTCTAGTCTACGAAACAGAGAAGTTGACTTGTTTACTAGTTAAATGTTGTCTATGAAGCACTTAATATCAACCATCAGAGTTTATTATGGACAAGAGATCGCTACCTAGCACAATACCTCATTAGTGAACAAGCAAAAGAAGAAAGAGATCGGCAGTCTTATCGGCTCAAACTGTCAAACCGAAGCCAGACCAAACTTCACTCGGGGTGGTTGTCTTCAAGCGATCCGAGAGGAAGAAGAAGATAGGAGCTGTTTAAGTCTTGTCGCAATCAAGCATGTGAGACTTGTGCTGGTCTAGTTCCGCCAGAACTTCTTCCTGCGGCCGGTATATCATGTCCAGCATCCTCCATATCTGCATCATATCAAGTACCGGAAAGAGCTATAAGGCAATGTAGAAAAGCAAGTACGATCTCCGGAAACTACAATGTTGGGAACATTTTAAGTCGTGCATTTGCTTTTGCGTGCTCAGCAAATGAGATCACACTACTGTGTCAATTGTCTGAATTCATTACCCTATCCTGATTGATACAACAACTGTTGCAGTTTCTGACTATTTATCTTTAACACAAATGAGAACCTACGTAATTAAAATGACCAACGTTGATAGGGCACATGTGTAGGAAATAAAAATGAGTCACGGGACGAAGAATTCATGGATCTGATTGATCATAACTCTTGAACGAGCGGGATAAAGTATTTCTTCAGAATTTGTAGTGGGCTAACATATAGCCTCAACGACCAACCATAATGACGATGTGGTGTTTCTGACCTGTAGAGTACCACCACCCCCACTAGATTCACAGTCATCAGACACACTGACGATCGTCCACGGATCAGCTGCATTCCAATGAAAGTCAACGACCTTGTCCCTGTCCATAATCTTTGCAACATCAGTAAAGATGTTTTAGGCATCATAAATATTCCATTAGTAACTAGTACTATTAGCATCCGTCATCCTCCAAAAAGCACGAGAGAAACACGAGGTCACTCACGACATAAAATTATCTTCCTCCAAATGTTTGCATATGCATTAGCCATCGTGGCATATTTCAGAACATATTTCTTTGTATAAAGTGTAGATAACACTTCTTTCACTTTTTTTAACAAATATAGAGAGCACACAGATATACACGGGCAAACACACCAACATACAGGCACATCGTGCACATGGTATAGCACATCCAGACTGGAAAACGAGGTCCATACCTATGGCCAGCATGACTGAAAAATAATCCCGACGGAGCACTTGGCAATTTCAGTCCCGCAGAATCCTGCCTTTTCCCAACCTAGAAGGGAAGGAATGTGGTTAAGCATGCAGATATTGCAGATGTATAAAGGAGACGATGTAACCCTGTTGGTAATCAATCAATCATGTTTGTGAATGTGATTCTGAAGGTAGACAATGGAAAAAACAATGTCAAGGGTGACCGTACCCGACAATCTTTCTTCCAATGGTTGTGATGGGTTATTGTAAATACGCTTAAATCATTAGAGAGTTTTATTGGTCAAAGTGCAAATGTTTTTTATATTGTGTCAAGTCTACGTTCCTCTACTTTTTTGACATGTTGGTCAGTTGCAGAAAGCCAATCTTCTGATTCAAAACAACAAGGAACTTATATTTTTTAATACCCGAGGAAGTGAGATGTAGCACCGAAATTTTAAGCACTAACTTTTTGCTTCAGTTACACATCAACAGACTCCCTCTAAAGTCTCCCACGTAAACTACTTTATCAGTTTCTGTTTCTACTGTGAACCAGAAACTGGATATATATATATATATATATATATATATATATATATATATAGAGAGAGAGAGAGAGAGAGAGAGAGAGAAAGTTGACCTTCTCATAGTCCCAAACATTAAGAATCCCATCTTCTGCAGAACTTCCAAAGACAGAAGATTTTTCAGGAGACCACTGCAAATAAAAAGAATCAGGTCTGGCAGCAGTGCAGAATGACAGGAAAAGATTCATGAACTAGTCAGCCAGCATAATTCCATACCTGGACACAAAGGATGGGAGCTTTGTGGCCTACAAAGTTATGAATAGGTGATACAGACCTTCCCGAGATCAGCTTACGTTGGTCAAAGATATTTACACTGTTATCGGCAGACCTATTATCACAAGCACCAAAAGAAGGATAAATAAGAAGACAGCATTTTAGTTAAAAGGTACTAACGATATACGGTAGATTAATTTTGCGAGACGACAAAAAAATTGCTGGGAAAGAACAAGACAAAGGATTACCCTGTCAGAATAAGATTTGCATTATGCGGATTCCAATCCACGCAGTGAACATCAGCACTGTGAGCTCTCTCGACCTGCTAGCAAGCAGCAAAAAAATCAGCAGCAGATAAGCAAAGGCAGGATCTCCAAAACTCAACGGCAAGCAAACTCAAACTAACCAACGAAATTATGAAAGGGTAACTTGGGTGCCCAAGTGGGCTAATGCAGAGGTAGGGAAAGGGCATGCATATCTGTACACAGCCTTACTCTTGCCTTTACCACGAATGTTTCAATGCCTTGAACACAAGGCCAATTGGCCACTAATGAACCACTTATTGATGCACCAGGGCTCACCCTTTTAATGAAAGCAATGTAAAAATCAAATAATAGTACTTGCAGCAACAATGATTAACTAAGTTCACATACAGTACATCTGCTGCTCTAATAGTCAATGGCTATGACATCACTAGTATTTGAATTTTTTTTAATTCCATCAGCAGGGGATGGATTTCTTAAATTGAACAATGGTTGGAAATAACCACTTGGAGAAATAGAAGCACGACCTTTAGAACTGGATCCGAGCCACATCTTGAGTCCCATAGGATAAGGCAAGAGTCATCTCCTACACTGCAGAACTCATGTGCACTGTACATGCAAATTTTTTTACCAGAATAAATCATTTTGGAGAAGTTCAAAAGAAAATGAAGGGGCAGATATGGCAAAAAAGTTTAGGTGACTGCACATTACATATGGGATAACAAGTTACAAATCCTGAACTGAGTACTATTACTTGGAAAAGGAGGTTAATTTTTTTGATACTGAGTTCCACAAGGGCTACCTTGACGGGCAGAACTGAACATCTTCAACAGTATCTGCATGTCCTTTATAGATGCCTCGTGGTGCAAGAGAACGGCTCCTAGGGTTATCATTTCTTCCATCAACCTTGGAAACATGCTTATCATTCCCAGCCAAACTTGAGATTGAATCTTGAATGCTCCATAAAACCACCAGCTTGTCCTTACCTAACACAGAAAGACAGATCGAAAGGATTTAACAAAATAAGCTGAAGCAACTTTCAGTCAACTATATACTTACATAAAAATCAGAAAAAGCAATTCGACTACAGTCAAATGTTTGCATTTTTTTTCCTCATAACATGGCTGCCTCACTAAAATGAGTTCCCCTAAAGATAACAAATGGAAATACAGACCTCCGGAAAGAACAAAGGGCTCAGTTGGACACATAGCAAGAGCAAATTCAGCATTGTCTTTATGCCCCGTCAATATCTGCAATGTACTTTTCAGGTTTTACAACGGCAAACGTATAAAGGAAATCACATGCATCAAGGGGCATTAGCAATCCAATAGTTTCATGCTTAATAGGTACATGCACTACCCTTTTCTCAGAAACAGAACAGTATACATACCCAGATTGCCAACATAAAAAAGTCACAACTAACCTAAGACAAGTTATAGGCAATCCAACAAGAGAAGTGGAGATAAGAACAAGAAAAATAACACTAGGCTTGGGACAAACCACATCTGGTAAGGACTTCAGGGCGCCCCGATTAGCTTGACGATTTGGTTGTGCTTCAACATCCCAAATAAAAACCTTCGTGAAACAAAAACTAGGAATTCAATTTGAAAGTAAAAGAGAAAGAAAGACAATAACTAAACAAAAAAAATCATGGACTTCAGAATGAAGCAATTACATCAGGACTGTCGGTATGTGTAGCGACAATATTGCTATTTTGTGGGAGTTCCCTAATTCTGTTTACCTGCAAGAGTTCCAATAATACAAGATGATGATTAGTTGACAACTATAGGAATTTCCATATCCTACCCAAAACCTTAAGGTAGTGAGTAGGTGGATCTTCCACACTTATAAACCAACCCATCCCACTTGCAACTTCCGACGTGGGACACTCCAACAACAACGTCGACAGCTAAGAACATTAACATGATGAGGCTAAACAAAGATTTAGATTGAAAAAATTGATATCTGCATGTCATATTGCCAAACAAAGATTGGATTCAAAACAGAACAAAGAAGAAAGGAACCCATGAAGTAAACATATGCCACGGTTCTTAAACCAATGATTCCATAGTGGACAGTGAGAACCAGTAGACGATCAAGTACATGTCAAATGGAAGTGATACATACAACAGCCCACCTTCCTAAAGGAAATCGCCGTAGTATAACAACGATCAAAAGCTTTCGAGCATTCTCCAATGCTAAAGCAAGTATTCTCTAATAGCAAATTAGAAGAAACAGAACATAAAGAAATCAATCATGTACCTCGCCGGGATGGAGAATCGTCTTAAACTTTTTAACAAAGGGCGATCGGCATTCTTCATTGAACTGAAATCTCCCAGAGCCAAACAAAATTAGTCAACAGCTAAACAATGGCAACTGATACATACACTCCAAAGTAACCTCCAAGTGCTCTTTCAACGACATCAACCCTAGAACAGAAGAGCAGAACAGCAGTTCATTCACCTCGGAAATGTGCTCCGCCGCAGCAACCCTAGGTTTCACGATCTCGCAATTCGCTATCACCAGCGTGTTCGGCAGGCTCCCGTCCGTCTGGATCACCCACAGGCACACACATTAGACACCGATTCCACTCCGACGCTCAACTAACCAACCGCAAAAAACAAAACCCCATGGAGGAGGCAAAAAAAACCCCGGCCATTAACCGCCGCCAAATCACCTGCTCGGAGAGGTACAGACGCTGTCGAGTCTTGTAAGTTGATTGCTCCAGCTGCGGGCCCCACCTGTCTAGACACAACAACGTTAAATACTCGTCGGGAGAGCTTCGGCCTCATAAACGAACAAGTACAAGTGAGGGAGGGAGGGAGAAGAGCGAAGCGGTTAGCTAAAAGAGAGAAGGGGGACGGTTACCGGCAAGAGAGAGAGGGCCAGAGGAGGTTGTGGTTGACGAGCCAGTCGTATAGGACGGGGACCAACGACTTCCACTGGCTGTACCTCTGCTGCGCCCAGTCATCCGTCGTCGTTTTCTTGCTCTTCTCCATTTTCTCCCGCTTTTTTTCTTTTTTCTTTTTTTTTGGCGTTCTACTTTCTATATTTCTTTCTTTGATTTCCCGCCCTTTGGCTTGCCCCGATAAGTGAACCAACCCTGGTTGGGTCACCCGTCAAGGACGACAGTTTTTGGTTTTGCTTATTTTCATTTTAATTTCATAATTTTTGAATTTTTTTTTAAAAAAATTAAATATGTACAGTTTTTGAATTTTCATTTCAACACATAATTCTATGTATGATTAATCACTTCCTCTACAATCCATCTGGGTAGCTCATTCGCTGTATGCTAGCTAGCAATTGCAATTAAATTTTCTGGTTATCGGAACATGGTTACTTCTCTAATTGTAGGGTGTATTATTTTAGGATGTAAAATTCTTAATATGAATAAAATTGTGCGACTATTTTCATTTCTCAAAAGTATTTGTCTTTTTTAAACGGGGAGATCAAACCCTCATACAAATATGAAAAATAAAATATTTTAAAGACGACGACATAAATATGGCTATCATCAATAAAAAACTACAATCGACGACAAGACGACGATGAACAGCGTGACCCAACATCAACGGTTAGAAGCAGGGTTTTAAAAACCGACCCGGAGGTCGACCCAGATTTGGATCTGACCTGGAGATCGACTGGTCCGACCAGTCTAACCACTGGACGGATCGGAATTATTTTTCCTCCATATTTAATGTAATTTTTTCAAATATAGATAGGTATATAGGAAAATAATCTACAAATTATACAAAAAATATATAAAAATATTAAATTTTTGGTCGAGTCGTCTGGTCCGTCCCAATTTTCTTGGAAAATTGTCCGGTTTGACCAAAAATTGGGCGATTCGCAAGGTTACCATTTTTCTGGTCGAACACGGAATGTTCTAGGTCACGATTCACGGTCTGACTGATCGAACTACCGATCGGACTGCGTTTTTAAAACCTTGGTTAGAAGCCAGTTAAAGTGTTAGCTAACTGAATCAAACTTAATTTTAACAAGGCGTTTGATTTAGTCTCTTGGATATATTTGGAAGATAGGCTTCTAGCTTTGGGATTTTAAAGAAATGTATAGGTGGTGGATTAAAAGTTGTGTGAATGGAGCTACCAATTCTGCCTTGTTCTATTTGCCATTACAGTGTGGTAGAATATTGACTATTTAATATGAAAGCCATACTTCCTTATTGTAAAATTTTTCGAAATATGGACCGTTCATATGGTGTTTTTTGCATAATTTTAAAAAACGCGGTCTGTACGGAGATCCGACCAGTCGGACCACATTTCAGACCCTATTTCGGATTGTTTTTATTTTAAAAAATACACTATGGTTTGACCGGTCAATTTCTGATCGAACCAGCTAAATCAACAAAAAAACAGACGATTTGACCAGAAATTTGTGAATATAAATAATTTTTTATACTCTACAATACTTATTTACCTATATATTTCAGGAAGTTACACTAAAATATAAAGGAAAAAATGCCTGGTCTGACCAGCCAGATAGCCGGTTGGACCACTCGACCTGAGGTCGGACCCAAATTCGAGTCGACCTCCGGGTCGTTTTTAAGAACTATGATTTTTTGGTCAGATTATTATATTATGGTTAAATGTCAGTCTTACAGCATCAAGTCTTTGCAAGGTTTCTTCAACATATGGGGCATTACATTACTACGACTCGTCATTTTGCCCGCCTCACTAAATTATCAATCAATTTGTTAAAATTTGTATATCAACTTAAAATTTTAAAACAATAAGTAAGTAAATCATTTATAGTTATAAACTAATTCATCTCACATACTTTAATAAATATATACACAAAAAATGAGATCAATTCGTATATACAAAAATTCAACTCAAAATAGGAATTAGTCTCCTCTAAAAACTCTCTTCGATCAAGTTATTTAAGAAAATCTAATTGTTAAATACAAAGATTCTTAAAACCGAACGCCATTAAGTCTAGCAAAAGAATAGAGATATGATGAAACACATCATCTGCATTGATGTCGCATTGAGGCTTGAAGTTGGGTGTTGTTTAATAGCTGGACTTGTGTGCGGTGTGCCATGTAACTAAAGCCCAACCACAGCTAAAGGGGATTGGATTCGGTCCTGGACGTGTAATGAGTCCAGGACCGTCCTGGACATTAAAGAACATTAAAGAGGGGAGAGAGAGCAGGGAGGGAGCGCGCGAAGAAGGGGGAAGAGGTAGAAAGGAGGTTAAATGAAAATGATAATAAATATGACCATAAATGACGTATTTAATTCTCTTATTGATCAATAAATGACAAATTTAACTAATCTATTGATCATAGTCAATGACATAAACAAAAAAGTTCGAGTGGTTTTTTCAATATGTTCAAGTGGTTTTGCCAGTATGTTCAAGTGGTTTGCCAGTATGTTCAAGTGCTTTTTGCCTAATATGTTCAAGTGGTTTTGCCAGTATGTTCAAGTGGTTTTTTTAGTATGTTCAAGCGGATCAAGTGGTTTCTTCAAGTGATTTTTTCAAGCGGATCAAGTGATTTTTCAAGTGCGGGATCAAGTGGTTTTGCCGTTATGTTCAAGTGGTTTCGTTAGTGTGTTCAAGTGATTTTGCTAGTGTGTTCAAGTGGTTTTGCCAAGCAGAACAAATAGTTTTTTCAAGCGGTTTTTTCAAATGGTTTTTTCAATCAAATCAAGTGGTTTTTTCTAACAGATCAAGTGGTTTTTTCAAATGGTTTTTTCAAGCGGATCAAGTGGTTTTTTCAATCAGATCAAGTGGTTTTTTCAACTGAATCAAGTGGTTTTTTCAAATAGTTTTTTCAACCGGATCAAATGGTTGTTTTTTCAAATGGTTTTTTCAATCAAATCAAGTGGTTTTTTCAAATGGTTTTTTCAATCGGATCAAGTGGTTTTTTCTATCAGATGAAGTGGTTTTTTCAACTGAATCAAGTGGTTTTTTCAAATGGTTTTTTCAACGGGATCAAGTGGTTCCGCAAAACCACTTGATCCCGTTGAAAAAACCACTCGATCCAAAGTCCAGGACCGTCCTGGAAATCGAGTCCAGGACCGAATCTGGTCCCCAGCTAAAGAGCATTATCAACTTAGTATAACATTTAAGAAGTTCGTCCAGCTCTTTTATTCTTTGACCAATCTGAAATTTCTTTTTCTCCAACTTTCTCACAATCTTCTTGATCTTCGCCTTCAAAGCATCAAGTTCCAATGTGCTTTCCTTAGAAGCATCAAAGATTTCCTGTAACTTGAATAAACAAAATAATTATATTCAAATAAAAAATCATAGAGTGAATGATTAATTTTTTTTACTGTTTATGGACTTTGTTCTCCAAAGGAAATAGGAGATTCTATTTATCTTTTTTAAATAATCACTATTAATTATTTATATAGTTTCAAATGAAAAATAACAATAGTAGGTATAATGTTTGAATAAAATAAGATTGTTAAATAAAAAATACATCTTCTTTGGACTTATCAATCTCACATCATTAGCCAATCTATTTGTCTATAAACTTCAAAAATTAGAAGCAACAAAGGTTATACTATATTTGTTATCACAAAAATGCTAAAAACTTGCTGTAAAAATCATAACAAATTATCATGCAAATGGGAGCAAGCTTATCATAAATGATACAATAATTTTTTTACTTCCACATTGAATTGTCATTAAAAAATATTATCAATAAAAATATGTTTCTGTGTAGATTAATTATCAAAAATTACAAATAGACAACAAAAGTAAACATTATTAATTAAATATGCATGCACTAAGAACTAACAACATCCAGGTTCTCCGCACAACCATTCAGCAACCAAAAAAAAAATGCTAGGCGTGATAACGGAAAGCTTAGGGAGAACAAAACCGGAGGATGTCGAACATAAGATACAATCCAGTTCACCAACATGACAACGACTCGAACTCAAATTGCAACAGAATTATTAAGGTGTCAACTAAATCAGACTACAGTAAACAAAGCAAACCTAAGAACAACAAACTCTTAGGTTTATGCGAAGCCTTTGACACGCAAATCTGCGAGGATAATCTTAACACTTTGGATACTTAATCTTATTTGCATCGGAAAATTATAAATAAAAAAAGAAAAAGAGAGAAAAGAACATATATAACCTCTTCTTTAGAACGTTGAAAGAGACAAAGTAAGAACTTAGTAGCTAAAAGCCCAAGGTAAGCATGTACGAGGAACAATTGAAGCTTTGTAAACCTACTAAGCGCGGTTGCCGAAACCCAAGCTAATCTCCAACCACTAGATCCGAGAGAAAACGACATCGAAAAATAACAGAGAAATCGTAAAAAGTCAAAGTACATAGAAAAATATTTACGTACTCGGGCTTCTCCTCGTCGTCGTCTGAGCTAGAACTCTTCCCAGAATCTGAGTATCAACAAACAAAAACGACACCGCTTTTTTCAATCTCGCCTTGTTACACAGACGCACACAATGCAAGCTCCATGAAATAAAATGGTTACATTCTTCATCTTCATCTTCAAAAAGTAGAAACAACAAAAATTAAACTATATTTGATGTCACATAAACACTAAAAACTTGCCATGAAAATTATAACAATTATCATATAAATGTCAGCAAACTTATCATAAATTATTCACACTTTTTTTTTTCAAAGTGGATTGTCTTTAAAAAATATTATCAGTAAAAAGATACTACTGTGTACAACAATTATCAATAATCACAAGTAGACAATAAAATCAAAACATATTAATTAAATATGACTGTACTAAGAAAATCAGGACTTTAATAAAAAAAACACGACTCAAATTGGCAAACAACATCTTTGCAGATGGCAACATCTATGATAGTTGATTTTACAAAAAATATAATTTTAAATTTGTTATTCAACCTATTTACACCTGAATCAATTTTCATTTAGTTCTAGTTTAAAATAATGGATAAATTCCTCTCAAATTTTTAACTTATATGCTTATTTATTATAAGATCTTCGATTTAACAAAATTATTTATGAGATCTATGTTATTTAGCAAAATAGTAGTTAGAGAGATTTACTTAGACTTACGAGGAGCTTGAGAGAGCACGATAAACTAGCGTATAAAGTTTTTGTCCATGACACACGCTCATGGACTATTTTGTAGATGCTGGGTTAGAAGCAATGACGAATGCTATTTTGGAGTATTTTCTGATAGAAGAGAACATGGTAGAGGCGATAAAGATCAGTTACAGCAACTCCGAATTAGGAGAAGAGAGTTAAAGAAACGTATCCTAATTTATGATGATAAAAGTGCTCGCCACGAGTTGATTATTCCGAGTGAAACTCATGCACTAATGTCATAGCTGTGTTAATCGTGAATGCATGAGAAAAATATTTATTTTCAACATTAAGGATCTCAGATCAATATCTGGCTAAAGAGTAGAAAATTATACCAAATGTTCATAAGTTGGTGATACTAAAACAAATAAGAAAATAAGTCATGGAATTGAGGATAATTTACCTAAAATAATTCAAGTTCAATTTTGTATTGGTGCATTTGACTCTTAACTTTAGAACTTTAAGCTCAAAAGTTAATTTTAAAAGTTATAAAAGGTGGATGACACTCATCAAGAAATAGTGTTAATTAACTTCAACAACAAAATATGGGGTTTGGATCTGGTGCAGGATGTTGAAAAGAGTACTGCACGGTATTGGGTTCTAGGCCCAAAAAAGAAACCCTCCTTTTCTTCTCTCCCCTCTCCCTCTTTTTTTCCTTTTTTTAGAGCCGTCACCACCACCCCCTCATCCATTAATGCTTTATCTCTCATCCCTCACCCTCTTTATTTTTTTCTCTTATTTAAAATAAATAAATAAAAGTGAAAATAGAAAATCCAGATTTGGTGTTTTTTGGTCATATCTAAAATGAATGGAATATTTTCCGGAGAGATTTAACATATGTTCACCTAGTTAGGGTTTTCGATTCGAACTAAGGGGGTTTATTTCAAGAAGAAGTTGTTCTTGGTTTCGATGGTTTGTTATTTTATTTTTCGATGGTTTACTGTGTTTGTGTTCGATGGTTTGATGTTGTGCAATCCAATGATTTATTTAACAACTTTTTTTGATTAAGAGTTAACCATTGAATCACTGCATACAAACTATCGACCCACTACATACAAACCATCGAATCACTGCATACAAACCATCAAATCACTGCATACAAACCATTGAATCACAATATATAAACCATCGAATCATAATATACAAACCATTAAATCGGATATGCCAAACCTTCGAATCACTGCATACAAACTATCGAATCACTGCATACAAACTATCGAATCACTGCATACAAATTATCGAATCACAATACATAAACTATTAAATCATAATATACAAATAATTGAATCAGACATTTTATACCATCGAATCACAACACTCCATACCATCGAATCAGACATACATACAAACCATCGAATCACTGCATATCAACCATCGAATCAAATATACAAACTATCGAATCTGCGTGTATAGTACCGTACTGGACACGCGAGTCCTGCACCAGATCTGAAACCCAAAATATGACACACTAGTATACAAATTTAAAAAATCAAAATGCATAAATTAAAAATCTACGACTCTTGATTTAGATGAAAAGTTGTCATTTTTAATGAATCAATGACTCTTTTCTTTTTTTTATTTATATTTCTTGGATCCACCTAAACATACTAAAAAACTAGGCTTTAGTTCCATTGTTAGAATTTCAAAAACAAAAGTGATAAAAAATTAATCACCTTAAATAAAGATTTGCTCCCATCAATTTAAGCATCAATTTGATCACAATCATGTAAGAGAATGTATGTGACATATCACAATGTGATAAAATGTACTTAATAATGCAAGTACAAATATAATGTTAATTAGTTTTATAATATAAGATATATGTATATCACAATTTAAATTGGAAATTCTTATGGAAGGTTCGACATAATCAAAATAAGAATTAATTGCTTTTGAAAGAGGAGAAAATATAATTTTTTGGGAAAAAGTATAATCTTTTTTCGAGATTGATAAAATGACATATCTCTATAATTTCTTAATTTGTAGAATCCAAAAGAAAAACAAAAATAGTTACACAATATTTTAATCCATAAAAAAATTCATTTATATTATATTAACTTCAACAAACTTAATTTCCCATTTTTAATTTAACACATTTTTTCTAATTTTGTTTTATTACATTTGAAGACTTGAGAATTTTAAACTCAAACGTTAGTTTTCCAAAGTTATAAAAATGGGATGACAATTTGCCTTTTTTTTTTGGGTAAAAATAAGAAATAAGACTTACAAAATATTGTCGTACAAATAGCATTTAAAAAAAATCATAAAATTCCGCTCTACACCTTTAAGAGAGAACTTGTAAAAGAGAAAAAGGTGGCACCTTTTAAAGTGACGGCGGATCAAAATAATCACACACAAAAAAAATATTTTTTTTAGTTTTACACCTTCTTTTTCTCTCTCCCATTTGTCCATTTTTCTCGAACTTTGATCATCATCATCATCTTCACTATAATTTCCCAAGCAAGCGCAAACCAATCCCCCTCTCGCTAGAAGCCGATTCTCCATGGGTAACGAAGCCTTATTTCATCTGATTCGAACCGATTCTTTTGATTCGCGTCTCTCTCTCTCTCTCTCTCTCTCTCTCTCTCTCTGTGAGCGTGTTTATATAGAGCGCGCGAGCGAGCTTATGATTGGATTAGAGCAGTTATAATAACGTAGCCGTTGTAAATTATTAACCATTGTTTAATGCGGTTTTGTTTCCACTTTGGAGCTGTTTCGTTTATTTGGCCGTTGTTGTTCTGTTATGATTTTTAATCTCACTCTTTGGGGGTTCTACGTGGGGAACGTTTGGATCTGTGTGAATGGGAAAGATAATGCGAATTGATTCGGGATTTTAGGAGTGATGAGTTTTGTTATGTTGATAACTAGATTTTCGAATGGGATTGAGATTTGAGAAATTTATGCGTCTTTTGAAGTGTGAGTGAGTGAGTGAGTGAGTGATTGATGGACTCTATGCGGATTCTCTTCCTTGCAAGTGATTTTGTTTCACTTTTTTAATGTGGAGCTTTGTTTGAAGTTGTTCTTTTTTGTTTCCTAGAGAATGGTGAAAGATGTTGTTCTACTCAACTGATCGATGGAGACGGGATGTTCAATGTCACCGGGATAGATCTTTTTATCAAGGAGGTGAAATTGGCCGAATGTGGGCTGTCGTATGCTGTAGTATCCATCATGGGCCCTCAGAGTAGTGGTGAGTTTATGCGGTATTGGTATTCTTCTGCAGCTATTATTTGATTTTTGGTCTCAGTGACGGTGTCCTGACCGATCACATCTTTTTAAGCATTTGGCCTGTTTCTCTTTTAAATGGACAGGGAAGAGCACTCTACTCAATCAATTATTTGGTACAAACTTTAGAGAGATGGATGCTTTTAGAGGAAGGTGCATTCATCTTTTGTTTTTAGTTTATTGATAAATTTGTTATATATTATTGTCCTTCTTGTTAATTGCTGGTAGTTGAATGGTGGTTTGTATTTCTGTACTTCTTCTCAGGTCTCAAACCACTAAAGGCATCTGGATGGCGAGATGTGCTGGTATTGAACCTTGCACGCTTGTCATGGATTTAGAGGGCACTGATGGGAGAGAACGAGGAGAGGTGATTATCCAGCTCTCATTGTTGTATGCTGGACCTTCAATTCTTGTAGTTTATGCTTGATAATTTCCGCATTACATATCATACTTAAACACGTATTACCATCGGGTTAAGTTATCTTAAATGACTTCATTGCTCTAGTCAATGCTTCGAAAAACTATCAGTACAGATCTGATTGCTGTGCCTTACACAGATGGTTTATTGATGCCTTAGATTTTCAATGAACATTCTTTCCCAGTTCGTAAGCTGTTGCTTTTGTTAGTGGGTATTGATGCTTGGTTCTGCTCACTATATTTTGGATGCTTGATAGGATGATACAACATTTGAGAAGCAAAGTGCACTGTTCGCCCTTGCTGTTTCAGATATTGTATTGATCAATATGTAAGACTTCAGATGACCTGAATCATTCAGTGTGTTTATTTTTCCTGAGTTTTTATTAACAAAACTTGTTATTTCCTGTGCCTGAACTTTTTGAGGAACTTTATACAGGTGGTGCCATGATATTGGTCGAGAGCAAGCTGCAAATAAACCACTTTTGAAGACTGTGTTCCAGGTTAGCTAGAAGTACCAGCCTCTTTCAAGGTCTTAATCTGGATTTGGAGGAGCTTTAGTCCTACTGCTCTTATTTTTTACTATTAGTTCTCCTGCTTTATGATGCTTTATCTTATAGGTCATGATGCGATTATTTAGTCCTCGCAAAACAACTTTGATGTTTGTTATACGGGATAAAACAAAGGTTTGTCCTATTTCTCCACAAGAAAACATTCTACGATGTCCTATTAATAAGGTGGCTTTGCATATCTTTTGAGCTGTTGTTTTTCACAGACACCATTAGAGCATTTGGAGCCTGTTCTACGAGAGGATATTCAAAAGGTAGAAACCTTCCTTTTTGTGCTTCTAGATTTTTGGGGAAAATATTTGTGCCTTTGTCTGATTTCTCATATTGCAGATATGGGACTCTGTACCTAAGCCTGAAGCCCACCAGGACACTCCATTAAGCGAGTTTTTTAACGTGAGATGCCTCCCTTGAGTCCTCATTGATGTCTTGTGAGCTTTTTCCTTTGGGGGAAGAAATAACAATTACAATAGTAGAAGTTTGGACATTTTCTTACTGTTCTTCCATAACCCAGGTTGAAGTTGTTGCCCTTTCGAGTTTTGAAGAAAAAGAGGAACAATTTAGAGAGCAGGTATACTTTACAGTTTCTTTTACATAGTAAAGGGATACTCATGATGGAATCGTGGTTCTAATTGATATTTGCTTTGTAGTTTATTATCTTGAACAATTAAGTACGTGATTCCTCTGTGGTTCATGTAGCTTTGCTTCCCCTTCTTCTGTGTCTTGTACGAACTAGTGAAATTTAATGAGAGCTCAGGTAAATCAATGAACTCAACCACTTGAATTTATTCTTCTCATGAAGAGGCTTATATAGAATGTTTACAAGTAAGAAGGAGGAAGCTGACAGGACAGCTTCTAGCCGTTGGCTCTTTTCTGGGCAGAACATTAGAGAGAAAAGATGAACTAGCTAGTTCTAGGAGAACTAAACTAATTCTGTAACAGATAAGAAGGTTCTAAGATGACTAAGCACTTGAAGTTCAATAAGAACGTCAAGTCTTCATCAAGAACATAAGCAGATCAGCAGAGAAGTGCAGAACTTCTCTAATCTTCAACCTTTGAACTCAGGAACTTCTGGACTTGATGTAGAGGGAAGAACCTCCTAAGTAAGAACACCTGAAGTTCCTGCAATAATACTAATACACCAATAAACACATAACTCATGGATTTAATTCAACAACTAGAATTTTTAATACTGTGATAACTGAACGAAGTTAAGTATCGGAAATTGGTCGTTAGTCCAACTCCTTTTTCGCATTTATAGTTTCTGCTCTGCGGATGCATCTTTACTTCTTGCACAATTCCTTTTTGGATTGATATGATGTTTATTGATGGCATCATTTTTAGCATTGAAAACTGACGACCTGTTTGAATCCTTGGTAAGGTCGCTGGTTTGAAACAACGGTTCCACCATTCAATTGCACCTGGCGGACTTGCAGGAGATCGAAGAGGTGTGGTTCCTGCTTCAGGGTTTTCTTTCAGTGCACAACAAATCTGGAAAGTCATTAAAGAGAACAGAGACCTTGATCTTCCTGCACACAAGGTGGTTTTGCTGTATATTTGTTAAAGGTTTCACACAAATTTTTTTCGTTACGTAGAGCTAAACTTCTCTTTTTACAGGTCATGGTTGCCACAGTACGTTGTGAAGAAATTGCCAATGAGAAGTTTGCTAGTTTCTGTGACAATGAGGTATATTTTCAAGATTGATTCTCTAAGTTGATGATGTTATAGTGGTTATGTAGGATCTTTCAGTGGTTAATGTTCCAACACTTTTTTGAAATATTTTCTGCTCTTTCCTAGGACTGGCATCAAATAGAGGAGGTTGTACAATCGGGGCCATACCCCAATTTTGGAAAGAAACTTAGTTCTTTGATGAATATATGTCTCTCAGAGTAAGTAAGCTTTCTCCATGTTGAAACCTATTGCGAGAGCACATAATGTGGAGCTACCTGATGTATCTTTTCAAAGTGGGGATCTTCTATTTCGTTTAAGTTAGAATATTGGTGATATCTGTCTTCCAAATAGCTGCAAAAAATTTCACGGCTTTACTGGATCTTTGATTCTTTGCAATGGTTCCTCTTTTAATTCTCTCTTGATTCTGGACTATTAGTCAAGGACTTTTAGGGAATGAATATCATTCTGCTATTCTTAAAGATCGTTCATATAAGTCTGATAGGTTATGTCGCCCTCATAAAGATGATTTTCATGGGGGATTAGCTTTTTTGATTCAGCCTTTTGTGCGATTCTTTAGTAGTTAATGCAAACAGGTTTAACAGGAAAGAAACTAAAACTTATCCTATGAGAAGATCTATAGTTTTTTCTGTTGAAGTATTTATCTCTTGCGAGGGTCAACTTTGACGTAACAGTAAGTAATTTGTGACTGGAGGCATAAAAACGCTCTCTACAAATTGTGTGGTAATGTTTCTTAAGAGTACACTAACACTCCCCTTCCCTTGCTATGGTTGGGGAGCACTGCACCACCCAGGTTGCGGTTTTTAAGTACTTGCCTCAAGTGAACTGTTGAGAACACCTATAGGATGCTTTTGGTGCTTCTAACGATGTTGAGTTTTTCGTTATTTAATTCCAGTTATGATGGAGAAGCTGTGTACTTTGATGAAGGAGTCAGAACTGGAAAAAGAAAGCAACTTGAGGACAAACTGCTGCATGTAACACATTTCCTGATGCACCTTCATATTTTTAAGCTGTTTCTCAGCCTATTCATTAGCATTATTCCTCCAGTCATCAATGCATAGTTCCCGATGCAACGTGACATCTGACTACCAATGCAGCTCAGCTTGCTGCTTTATATTAGTTAGGGGTTCCATTTTTTACTTCGCTAGTCTTTTGGAACCTATGTTGGCACTATAGTTAATTAGTTTGGGTTAGAATATCAATTTAAACATGAAAGTTGTGAAAATGGATCACATTGATGCATTGTACAGCTGGATGGGAACAGAACCGAGGTGACTCATGGAATAGGTCCTGGAGATATACAGAATTTTCTTTTGCAAAAGCACATTCAGTTAGGAAGATCTCTGTAGGAGATCCCCCACTACATCTCACATTCTTTTCCAGTTGCAGCACATGATAGGAATTTTCTTCTTTATTATTGTTGTTTTTATTTTTATTTTTGTATCATTATTCTTTTTCTGGGCAGAAAGTGATAATCTTCTAATGCATTCTCTTCCTCTGATTTGATAGCTTGTCCAACCAGCTTTCCAATCCATGTTGGGACACATAAGGGCTGGAGCATTAGAGAAACTTAAGGACTCGTTTGAGAAGGCTTTGAAGGCTGGGGAAGAGTTTTCTCTGGCAGCTCGTACTTGTACCCAGTCCTGCATGGCTCTTTTCAATGAACAATGTGCAGGTTTGCCCAAGTTCTTCCATCAAGCTCTTAATATTTAAATGGGGCCCGTTTTTGGAATAACAATTTTCAGTCCCTGATGAAGACGACGGAGAAAATTGGAGAGGAAATTTAATATAGTAGATTGAATAGCCTTTTCCTGTAACCTCTCTGTTGTGGAATGAAAATGCTGAAAACTGGGTAAGCCATCTATAAAGTTTTGTGATCATCTATTTGTAATTGGTGGCTTCTGCAGATGCTATTATTGAAGAGGCAGATTGGGATACTACTAAAGTGCGGGATAAACTTCAACGTGATATGGAAGCACATATTGCTTCTGTTCGTTCTGCAAAACTGTCTGAAATAACGTCATCCTATGAGGTAAGCTTTCAAAAATCAAAATGATTTTTTTCCCTCAAGACTGCTATCATCCACGACATGTCTTACTCTGAGAACTCGCAAATGATGGAAACCTTCAGATTTTGTTCAGATGAAGATTTTGTTTACATGAACTTAGTCTTGTAATAGTTATAGATATTCAAGGTGAACAATGACCCAAACTGAAGCTTTCGAGGTTCCGTCTTCTCTCTTCTCTGTTAAATACCCTCTTATTTGTTCATGGATGACACAATAGTGTTATGAGTGATTGAACAAGCTGTATACTATTATTACTATGCGAATTAGTTTCTATTCCTTGTGTTGAACTATACAGAACTGTTTATTGTATACTATAAACTAAAAACTTGGTTTTCTTGTACAGAAAATTCTTTCTGATCATTGTATTTTGCAGGAAAAACTTAACGAGGCACTGTCCGGACCAGTGGAAGCTCTTTTGGATGGAGCGAGTAGCGATACTTGGCCATCAATACGGAAACTATTCAAGAAGGAAACAGGACTGGCTATTAATGGACTCTCCGGTGCACTTTCTGGATTTGACATGGATGAACAAACCAAGGAAAAGATTCTTTCAAATTTGGAGATGCATGCACGGGGTATTGTTGAAGCAAAGGCAAAAGAGGAAGCCGGGAGAGTTCTGATGCGCATGAAAGACATGTACAGCTATATTTCCTTGGAGTTCAGTATTGCTATTAGCTTATTGATGAACTTAAAAGGATCGACGACTACTCTTGTGTGCAGGTTTTCTACGCTATTCAGCCACGATTCTGACTCGATGCCACGGATATGGAGCGGAAAGGAAGACATTCGAACCATAACCAAGACTGCTCGCTCTTCTGTATGGTCCCTTTAATATGCTAACAGATAACAATCCTCAAAACCTGTTTTAAGTATTTTTCACAAGGTTTTAAATTTCCATCACAATTTTCAGTCCTTGAAGTTGTTGTCTGTAATGGCTGCAATACGATGGGAAGATGATGTTGATCATATCGAGAACATACTTTCTTCTGCTTTGTTGGAGACAAAGAACAATGCTGCTGTTACCAACAGAAGCATCACTGCGTTTGATCCATTAGCATCTAGTACCTGGGAAGAGGTGAGCTTTCCTGTTACTCCAAATTATTTCCATCGCACAAGGGGTTTGACTAGGCTGTTGCCTCTCCTTTATGATACAAAGTCTTGTAGGTTTGATTTGATGACTGAACCTAATCTTCAAAAACCAGCATTTAATCTTTGTAATTGTTTTTCCTTCTCGTTCAACAGTTTGTTTGATTGTTCAAGCACGTCTCTGTCTTGATCACTAACGAGTAATAAGATTGTTCTCTAGTGTCTTTTTGCTTGGCAATTTCATGGAACTGAAGAATTATACTAAATTGAAATTTTGCACACTAGGTTCCGTCCTCTCGGACTCTAATCACACCCGTTCAATGCAAATCGTTGTGGAGACAATTCAAGACGGAGACAGAATACAGTGTTACCCAAGCAATTTCTGCACAGGCATGATATTTTCATTCGTTCTTCAATATTCCAGTTTATTGCTTTCATCCGTGGCAGGGCATCATATGCTTTTGTTTATTCTTTATTATGTTCACTATGGAAAGAGTTAGTTGTAGAATTTTGGGGTATTGGAATGGTAAAATGTGATTTCATGTGAAAGCGGCAAAACAACAAGTTGGATCTCACCTGACCTGCATATCTGTCCATAAAAAAATCACTTTGGAAGTTAAAAGTTCCAAATAGTTTTGAATTCCGGATCAATGCAACAAAGCTGTCATTACCTTATTGAAAAGCTGCTACATTTATCTAAATCATATATATTTATGGAAGTGATACCTTGTTGGTTGACTTGCTACCTTATGGTTTTCAGGAAGCAAACAAACGCAATAACAACTGGCTACCACCCCCATGGGCAATTCTTGCCCTGATCATACTAGGATTTAATGAATTTATGACATTATTAAGGTATATGGTAAATACTAATTATTGTCCAATTATTTTGGGTGTTAAATATTGATTTATTTACATTTGCTATTCTTCTTGGCAGAAATCCTCTATATCTGTTAGTTATATTTGTGGGATTCCTTCTCTTGAAAGCTTTATGGGTACAGCTAGACGTTTCAGGTGAATTCCGCCATGGCGCTGTAAGTATCCGACCAAGACAATGGTTTTCTTGATCCTATGTCTTTTGCTTTCTTTGAGGTAGTAATCAGTCAATCAGTTGCATGATTTTAGTTTGTGAGCTGGTCTCTGGCAACTTCTTCTATTTTGGATTTCTCCAAGTTCGGGCTAGAATCTAAAAGTGACCTGCTCCTGCTGTAGCATCTAGGATACGCACTGCCTAAAGTTACGTGGTTGCTCTCCCTTGCTTTTCTAAAAGGTTTTTATGAGCTCGATCTCTTGTCCCGCAGCTTCCCGGAGTCATTGGCTTGTGTACGAAGTTTCTTCCCACAATGATGAACCTCATGAAAAAGTTAGCTGAGGAAGGGCATAAACCTGCAACAAATGACCATCAGAGGAACCCGTCAGTGGGAACAAATGGAATGAGCGCTAATAGCAATGTGTCATCGAGTGCTTCATCTAGGGTTACTTCAACCCTGACTGGATCGGAATATTCAAGTCCAACGAAGGAAGAGTAGGTAAAATGTTCATCTCCAACGGAAAAGTTCGCGTCTTTTCTATAAAGAAGCCAATTCCCTTCTTTCTAATAGTGGATTGACCATTTATGCTACATGATATAACCTGATCCAGAGCATGAAGGTTAACCTGATTTTGAGGGCCTTATTTTTACTCAAGTGCCTCGCGCCGGGGGCGTAGTCTCATCGTAGAGCCCCCTCATCAGTTCCTATATATCATCACCCCTAGGCTATGATTCTGTTTATAGCATTTTTGGCCTTGCCATACGTTTGTACTTGGTGGCGTTTGATGCAGGTTGGTTTGTATTCAATTTTGTCTCCCTTGAGAGTGGTCTGTTCTGTAGTTCTCGGCTTCTTGCAGTTCCTTTTACTGCCCAAATCCGAACAAGGAAACGATTGTCTTTGCCATATACGAGATCTATTAATATGTTTTTTGGGTTTATAAAGCAGTATATTGTTGGTTTTATGGATTGTGTAGAACTTCGTTGCCAAATTTGAACTTCCTTTGATCCAAGTGCTACAAGATTTTATTCCACCAAATTTATTATTTCAAAAGTTGCCGAAACTGTAAACACTGTGGCATTTTGCTTTCAGTTTCCATAGTTGGAAGTAGTTGCCAATTCGGAAGTCAGAACGTGAAACATTTAACACCTCCTAGATCACCTCCAAAGCTGGACCCCAGGTCTAGTACTTTCATAGCTTTAAGATCGAGGATCAATAATGCAAAATGTCAACGACATCCAGATTTTGATTTGGTGATCACCCGATTACTTCCACCAATAGTGAAGCATCTCCATCAGATTTTGCATATATCGATTATTTAATTAATCAAGGGTCCACCGTCTTAAATTCAATTGAAGGAAGAAAATGGCTTACCCATCTTGCCTTCTTAGCATTTTTCTTTCCTTAAGATTTGATTCAAAATAAGCCACATTACTCATTTGGACGCCTGATTCTACTCTCATTTGGGTAGAAAAAAGTTGCAAAATTTGTAAGTGTCTAACCGTATTCTGGGAATGGTTCCATTTGTAACGCTAAAATTCAATATTTTTAAATGAGTTAAGTTTCTTACGGCTTGCATCAATTCTTATGAATTTTATTGGTTTGATTTAATTGTTTCGATATGTCGCTTCTTTACAGCTGGATGATAGGAAATCCGAACCCCATTTCTCTGCGGATGAGAGTGGTCTCGAGAGGTTTGGTGGATGCATTAAATTTGTTGGTGAAATAATTGATTTCGATGCAAAGCATAAACATGTGACATGATACTTACTCGATAGCTAGGCTGGCCCCTTCATTTATTCAGGTACTCGACAAGGTTTCAGTGATTTAATCAGGGTTTATCTTCATTTGATCACAGCGGACGTAGCTGCTTGAGAGATCTAGCTATGAATTTAGAATTTAAATGGACATATCATAAACGTTGAGTATATAATCAAAATCAAAATAGCAATATTTCCAGCCAATTTATGTCTTCTTGAATTAGGACCAACAATATTGCCGATGGATCGACGATCTTGTATTAACTGAATAATAAATTTAGTTGCATTTTCTGACAGTAGCGAAATTCTCTTCGATCTTAGACATCCTTGCATTAAATGGGCTTCTAGTCGTTAGCTCCACGAGCAATGTTTGAAGGGTGGCTCAATGCCTATATTATAAAAGCCAAATTACAATACAAGGAAAAGGAAGAACATAAGCATAGAAACAAAATAAGGAAACACCACACGAAACCACTCCAAGAGGAGACAGAGTGGCATGGGTGAAAGTGATGGGCAGACGAGAGGCTACGAGAGCCAAAAATCCAAGACAAAAGCTGTCGAGACAAGCTGCGGCTAATAACCATGAAGTCGTGTCAAAGACACAAGCGTGTGGGCATTTGAATACATACGAGATGCACGCAAATGAATGCCAAGATCGAACAAATCCAACCAAGACAAGGCTATCCACCTGCTCCAAAAGGAAAGGTTTCGAGTACCGAACAAACCTCAAATCAAACCTAGGTCGATCCAAGTAAAGCAAATAACTAAACAGAGCCAATCGAAATCACGAAACACGTGTGACACGAGGGCAAAAACATCAACATAACAATATACAAGACAAGACAACAGAACAATAAACATAGATAAAGACACGAAATAAAGTAAAGTAAATAGTAATCAAGTCAGCTGGGGGTTAGATTAGTGGCGACCAAGCCCCCGCTGGGAACTGTTAGGATCGCACAACACACACCAACACGGGAACAAAGTCGCACAAAGAACACGGACACAAGATATAACGTGGCTCGGCCTAATGCCTACGTCCACGGCGAGAAAGGAGAACTTTTATTGATGGGAACCGAGTCACAAAGCCTTACAACAACCCTAGTAACATGCCTTTATATAGTAGGCAACACTTGGGATACAAGAAGACCTATCTAGGTCGAACTAGGAGTCCAAAACGAGTCCCGAGCTGATTAGGAAGTTCTGCCGCAGAAGCACCCAGCGTACGTTGGCTTCCCCAGCGTACGCTGGCCTTGCATTCTGGACCCTCCCAGCGTACGCTCGCTTGCCCAGCGTACGCTGGCCCTTTAATCTGTCTCGCCACAACTCAACAATCTCCACCTTGGCGAGAAATCATCCCGTGCGAGAAACCATGAAGCTCCACCCGAACTTCAACAAACTCCACCTTGACGAAGACTCCGCCCCATGAAGAACCATGAGAACTTGGCAACACTCGACTCGACTACTGACTCACTCCATCAACCGTAGATAACCGCCATCATCAATAAGACCATCTCAACTTTCTCGCGTACTTCGTTCAATCACTTGGAGCCAGCCCCAAAGCTCGAGCTTCCGAGCTTACTTGGCCTACACCCTCCAGTCTCCATTGAACCTGAAATAGCGAGTCCCCTTGCAAAAGCAACTTTGCCACCAATAGACGTACCTTCTATTATCCAGTCAGCCCCATACTCCGCAACCTCGAACTGCTCTTCTGCCGAATTACCTTGCACCAAACCAACGCTATTCACAGCGTACAATAGGCAACCTTTTGTTCCACCTAGTAGAACCCTCAACATGCTTCGAACACCAAAGTTCAGCCTTGAGTGAGATACCCGACTCACGCGTGATGTCACCAATGGCTTTACATGCCCAATGCCAAGCCAACCGAACATCTTTGATGTACACGTTCCTTTAGACAACCATAGCGGGGCCCAGCTAACAAAGCTTTTCCGAGATAACTTTGACTTCCCGCCAACCATGCCTCTACAAAGTGACCATAGCTTGCTATCCATGTCTTCGCGAATCCCAACTCTACTCAAACCATCCATGTCGAGCATTTGCTCCCTCACGCGAACCAACTTCACATGACCTGAGCTACTTGCCTCTCCCTCAGAACACAAGGATGTGACTCCATCTACAGCAGTGCGCCCCACTAACCTGTAGGAATTTCGAATATCTCTTTCATCCTTCATCACCACCACAGCATTCTTCTCCACCTCGATTAGACCACCTACTACCTTGTAGCCGTACCCGCCACAATCTAATTCTCCTAATGAGATCAGATTCCTCTCCAACTTTAGAACATGCCTAACTCCACACAACTTTACCACGACACCATCCCACATCGTGATTCAGATATCTCCTATACCGGCGATCTTAGCAACGGAACCATCACCCATAGTCACCATCCCTGAATCAACGAACTGTACGTGTCGAACCACCCTCTCTTGGGCGTCATGTGAAAGGAACAGGCGCTATCCAAAATCCAGGAATCCGAATGCTTTGGACCTGACAAAATAGAAAGATAGTCACCATCCGCCCAGTTCGAACTTGAGGCAACATTCATGGAACTCGACCCTCCTTTGTGATCCCGAGGTTTTCTTGGACAATCCTTCTTCAGGTGGCCTTTTTCACCACACTCATAGCAATTTCCCCTAAACCTCCTTGACCCCGACTTGGATCTTTTTCTATCTTTCCATCCTCGATCTCCATGGCTACCCCTCACAACCAGCGCTTCTGTTCGTTCATCTCCGGTTTTCCTCCTTTGATGAAACCCTAAAAGAGCACTTGTGATCTCCTCCAACTCCAGGGACTCTTTTCCCACTGTCAGGGTTGTAACCAAATTCTCGTAGGAACTCGGTAAGGAATTCAGGAGCAAGAACGCCTTATCTTCCTCCTCGAACTTCACATCAACTTTTCTCAAGTCGCTCACTAGCTGATTGAAACTGTTAATATGTTGGCTCAAATCCGAGCCCTCCTTCATCTTTAGCCCGTACAACCATTGCTTAAGATAAATCTTGTTCGACAAAGACTTAGACATATACCTTGCCTCCAATTTCTTCCATACCTCAGCTGGTGACTCCTCATCCATCACGTGATACATCACGTCGTCCGCCAAGCACAAGCAAATTGTCGCCACCACCTTGGCCTCCATCTCCTTCCACTCTTGGTCCCCCATCTTCTCGGGTTTATTCTCCGAGAGTGCGATAACTATCCCTTGTTGCACGAGGAGATCCTTGACACGCCTTTGCCACAGCCCAAAATTCGACGAACCATCGAACTTCACAAGAGCAAACTTCGCGCCGTGATCCATCCTCTCACCAAAAGGCTCTGATACCAGTTGTTAGGATAGCACAACACACACCAACATGGGAACAAAGTTGCATAAAGAACACGGACACAAGATATAATGTGGTTCGGCCTAATGCCTACGTCCACGGCGAGAAAGGAGAACTTTTATTGATGGGAACCGAGTCACAAAGCCTTACAACAACCCTAGTAATATGCCTTTATATAGTAGGCAACACTTGGGATACAAGAAAATCTATCTAGGTCAAACTAGGAGTCCAAAACGAGTCCCGAGCTGATTAGGAAGTTGTGCCACAGAAGTACCCAGCGTACGTTGGCTTCCCCAGCGTATGCTGGCCTTGCATTCTGGACCCTCCCAGCGTACGCTCGCTTGCCCAGCGTATGCTGGCCCTCTAATCTGTCTCGCCACAACTCAATAGGAACTACCAGCGCCCTCAAACCAGCAGCTGATTCAGCCAAAGGAGAGCAACGGTAGACAAAACCCTCCAATATGGTGCCACTAGGCTGAGCAGCTGAGGACCGAGAAGCTAGGGCAGCGGCCGACAAGATGGAGCGAGGACTTTGAGGGGCTAACGGCAGCAGAGGTAGGGCAAGGGATGGGACGGGTGGACAGCAACAGAGGCGCGACGAGGACTAGGGTAGATAGACTATGGCAAAGCGGGGAGGCGAGGACCGAGGAAGGCAGATGACGACGAGGTGGAGATGGAAGAAGGAGCAAGGAAAAGGAAGAAGGGTATAAAACCCTAGAAAAGCTCCACTTCGAGAGAAATTTTTGGTAGAAATAGAGAGAGAGGAGGAAGGAGATATAGGGAGGAGGAAGGAGATGTAGGGTGGAGGAAGGAAGAAAAAGGGTGGAGAAAGGGGGACGACGCCTCACATCGGAAGCTTTAGGTTTTTTCCATGTTTGTTTGCTCATTATTGAACTTACAAGTTATAATCTTATATGGTTCAAATTTGAATTAATCAGTATAATATGATATCTATAAAGATTTGGAAATAGAGAGAGGAAGGTTCGGGCTATAAATGACAAGGTTGGATTGAATGTCGAATGGTTTTTTCTGAACAGTATAGACTAAAGGACATGCGAGGGTTTTGAAAAAAATTCAAAATTACGGGATCAAAGTGAAAAAATTATACATGTTGGCATCACATAAAAAATGACATTATCACAAAAAAAATATATGCTAGGTACTTTTTTGCAAAAATATAAAAAATATGAGATCAAAGTAAAAAAAATCACACAAACCGATATCACATGAAAAAATGTCATTATAGAAAAAATAAAAAAAGAAAAATACACATGTCGATCCATACTAATATCACAAGAAGAAAATGTCAGCATAATCTATCCAGATTCTATACCATATAGATTGATTTCTTTAGTCCATATTCAATCCAAATTCGATTTATTGAACAGAAAAATGGATACGTCAAATTTTTTCCGTAATTTTAGTCTTCCGGCCTTTTTTGACGAAAATTCAAATTTTTTTAGCCAAAACCACCCGAAAAGATTAAAATGCCCTCTAAAATTAAAAAAATAATAACTTTCTCTTTCTTTTCCCCTTCTTTTTCTGGCTCTTCATCTTCTTCCTCTCACGTTGAATTAAAATTCAACAATTAAGAACACCAACCCAGTCAAATTAAGAAAGCTAACAAGAACTCAATCATCAAATAAAGCATCACAATCACCAACGAAACCCTAACTAAAAAAGAAAACTATCTTTACTAGGTCAAAACTAAACTACCTGTATTAAAACCTATCTTTTGTGTAGACAAAACTATGCAATTCACAAACTTAGACTAGACCACCTCATCAAATTACATGTAGTTCATGAAACACAATATAATATATTTGAGATTAAAACCTATCTACTGGAATAATAATGGTTCGGTCCTCAGCAAATATAAATTTTTTAAAACTAATTTACCGATGGTGGGCTGGCCATTTCCAATAATTAATATTGGAGGAACCGGGTAGATTAAATCACAGAATGGAGAGCGTAAATTAATAAACATACCCAATATACATTGGTTGTTACTCCAACCGTCGCATTCAATATAAACATTTAATGTCACATATTCAATTTTTCTTTCCTTTCACTCTCACTAGTCGCTCCTTTTTAATACATTTGATGCAACTAAATTTTTGTTTGGTTTATGGGGACATCTTGTTTGAATAATCTAATTTAAATTAAAAATATGACTAATCTAATTTTGAACTTGAGATATTTTATTTAAATTATTACAATTTTTTTATCAGTTGATCTAAGTACTTTTTGATATTTAATATAACTATTTTTTGTGAGAATTTAACACAACTAACTAGAAAAAAGAAAATTCGCAAAAGACCCGATTTGCTATAACAACACAAATAATAATCAATAAATGTTTCTTTGTTATATAACTAACTTCATGTCCTCAATTACTTGATTTAGTATCTTTTTTAAGTCTTGTTGGGGTATATATACACAGGTTCTGCCCTAAACACACAAAACAAGACCAACCAGCTTTGGCCACATAGACAACACGTTAGAGAGGGAAAACGGAGAGAGTGAGTGAGTTTGTGTCTCTCGCTTAGAATCTTTATCTTCTGAGCATATCAATGGCCCTCATTTGGGAGGTGAACATCAAGCTAAAGCTCTTCTTCCTGCTCCTATGGCTTTCCTCTCTCTCGTCTCCTTCTCAAGGTTCGTCCTCATCTGCCCTTTCATTTACTAATAAACTAGCTAACCTCCTTAGTTTTTATTTAACTTTTCTACTCATTAAATCTGTAAATGGAGTAACATTCCAGTAGCTCTTGCTTTGAAGCTTCATTTAAAGTTAAAGGTCCACTTAGCTAAAAACTCGTATTAATTGTTGTTACGTTAATGGGAAACATGATAAGAGTTTTCCGGTCCTCCAAGTACCTTTTGAGATGTGGCATAAAATTTTATGAAAATTGTTATGCTACAATTTCCTAGATGGTATATATATGTAGATTAATATATAAGTAATTGGTTCCAACCACATTCCCAAACTTTTGGTAATTTTCAAGAAATTCTAAACGTGGGTAAGTGGTTGGTTATTACTACATATTAAATGTTGTATTTAATTATTTCTCAATTTTTTTTGGGTGAGATTTAATTATTTCTCAATTACCCATGCCCATTTAACAATTCCCATTACCAAAAACTGATTTAGACAAATTTGTAAAACACTTCCCGTCACTGAAATCGCTGCTTAACTCGACTCGATCTTGTATTAGTTCGGACACCAGACGATATAAACCCGAATTCTAACAACTCCCATTTCTTTACCTCAATGCAGCAAGGGAATTCTATGGAGAAAAGTACCCATTCATCAAGAGGGCAAGCACATACTCATCATCCTCATCATACTCATCAAGTGGAGGAGACAAATCCTATGACTACATAGTGGTCGGAGGTGGAACAGCTGGGTGTCCCTTGGCTGCCACATTGTCACAGAATTACAGTGTGTTGTTGCTGGAAAGAGGAGGTGTCCCTTTCACAAATGCCAATGTCTCCTTCCTCAAGAACTTCCACATCACACTGGCTGACATCTCCTCCACGTCAGCCTCACAGTGCTTCATCTCCACCGATGGCGTGCTCAACGCTAGGGCTAGGGTTTTGGGTGGTGGAAGTGCCATCAATGCTGGGTTCTATACTAGGGCAAGCTCCAGGTACACGAGTTTTTTTTTAAAATATTTTATTTGCTAGTTTTTGTTGTTAATTAAATGTTAATGTCAAACTTATATGTTTTAAGTAGTTGAGCAAATGGAATCTAATTTTCATTATAAATTGGTCCAAATGTTTTTCCATTTAGACTGGTGTTTGCACTCTAATAATTCTGGATGTCCATTTCATTTATCATGTTGAAATTTTGTTTTCATTGGTTCAAGGAGAATATTTATGTACTTGATGCCATAAAGTCGTACGACAATATTGTTAGATTACAGAGTAAGAGAGAAAATTATCGCGGTCTTACTTAAAAATAATTTTATTTACAAAAAAATCCATAAATTAAACTTTTTGTGGGGTTATATTAAAGAATTTACAAAATTACATGAATATTCCGAATTTTAATAGGGATAGCTGGTTCATTAGTTTTCAAGTTGCTCTATCATTGTCCCCGTCTTGAAACCCAATCAATCCGACTTAATAATGGCACATATATTATTTTAAAAGAGAAGATTAGGGGAGGAACAAAATTATGAAACAGATTATTAAACTATGGTATTATAATTTGCTCCTCCGTCTGCACAAACTTACTAAAGAGTTCCAAATTTATTTTAGGTAGATGGATGTGGCAACAATTAATATGTGGTAGGTGCTCACATGAAGCAGTTAAATGCAACACAAAAAGTCCAAACAATATTATGGAAAATTATGATGCATTGTGAGGCCTTAGTTTGATGTCCCTTCATTAAATGATGAAAAAAAAACAGTAGATGCTGATTGCCATAACCAATTACAATCTAACAATTCGGAATATTAAATATTTATAACGACAGTTTTACTCCGTAAAAATCTAATATTAAATTATTGTGTTATTTGTGTTGATACGAAAATTCTAACATAATATCGATCATCGCGTGTTCATACGAAAATTCTAACATAATATCGATCATCGGGTGTGTTTAAACTGTGCAGATTTATCAGGAAAGCTGGATGGGATGAAAAGTTGGTGAACGAGTCGTACCCGTGGGTGGAGAGTCAGATAGTGCACAAGCCTAAAAGTTCAGCTTGGCAGAATGCTCTAAAGAATGGCCTACTCGAACAAGGCGTTGACCCTTTCAACGGATTCACCTACGACCACATTTACGGCACCAAGATTGGCGGCACCATATTCGATCAGTTCGGCCGCCGCCACACGGCCGCCGAGCTTCTCGCATCGGCCAACCCGCAACAGCTCACTGTCCTGGTCCATGCCACTGTCCAGAAAGTCCTGTTTGATACATCAGGTACCAACATTTCCGTCGAGATTTTAGCATTGTATCAGAGCGGGCGGATAATCTCGTGTAATCTTTAGTTAATGCCGGTAAACGACCGAAGGCAGTGGGAGTGATATTCAAGGATGAGAAGGGCAACCAGCACCAGGCATTTCTGAGCAGCAATCCGAGAAGTGAGATAGTTCTGTCCACAGGAGCCATTGGTACCCCACAGATGCTGATGCTTAGTGGGATTGGTCCGAAGGCTGAGCTTACCAAGCTGAACATCCCAATAGTGCTTGAGAATGAGTTTGTTGGGAAAGGAATGGCTGATAATCCAATGAACACCATCTTCATTCCGACCAAGGAGCCTGTCGAGCAGTCTTTGATACAAACTGTAGGGATCACGAAGTATGGGGTGTACATTGAAGCAAGCAGTGGATTTGGACAGTCGAAGGATAGTATTGAATTGCATCATGGTATCGTGTCGGCGGAGGTAATGTTTATTATGATACTAACTATGATCTTTGTGGGTTTTTTTGGATTGATTAATGAGGTAAACTAAATTGCAGATAGGGCAGCTATCTACTATTCCACCTAAGCAGAGATCGTTTGACGCGATTCGAGCCTTTGTCGAAAGGAAGAAGGACATTCCATATGAGGCATTCAAAGGGGGATTCATCTTGTCGAAGATTGCCAGGCCGATTTCGGCAGGACACCTCAGCTTGATGAACACAAATGTCGATGACAATCCTGGTGTGACATTCAACTACTTCAGCCACCCTCGGGATCTGAAGCGCTGCGTGGATGGGGTCCGGATAGCTGCAAAGATTCTGCAGTCCGGATACTATCAGAACTTCACGCAGTCCGAACCAATGACACGGGAGAAGATCCTGAACATTAGTGTTAGTGCCAGTGTCAACCTGATACCGAGGCATATCAACGACACCGGGTCCCTGGAGCAGTTCTGCAAGGACACAGTGATCACAATCTGGCACTACCATGGTGGAGCTCATGTTGGCAGGGTGGTCACCCCTGATTACAAGGTTCTTGGTGTTGACAGGCTTCGGATAATTGACGGATCCGTCTACAATGAGTCTCCAGGGACTAATCCTCAAGCAACTGTCATGATGATGGGCAGGTACATGGGGCAGAAGATTCTGAGAGATCGACGAGGAAGAGCTTCTGATGTTTGAGGAACTCGGGTCGTCAGTATTAGTGTTGGTAGTGAAGATTGAATTAGCTAGCTAGATACTATATGCGAGATCATGTAGAGAAAGAAAATGCTTCCCTTGGAAATTAGTATTTTTAAGTTTCTTGATTGTGTGCTCTATTTTGTAACTGTCAGTGTTTTTCACTTTCTTTTGGTTTTTCTAAGAAGACTATGAAGAAATGAACCACTTGAATGTATTATCTTTTGCATGAAATATCTTTTCTTTGGATCTTTAGAAAGTTTAAACGTCACAAATCTTGTTGTTAAGTGCTAAACCTGCTGGTTGCATCAAGAAGTGGGAAAAAATTGTACTTCGAATAAGGATTTGAACTCTGACGGATCCCGAAATGTTTGAAAATTACAAGAAATTATGAACACTTGAAGAATTACTGTCAGGATTCCTCTAAATGTTGCTGCAACTAATCAATTGAAGAAGATCCGAAGCACAATTTTGAAATGTGGAAAAATTGCAAGTCTAGTCTATCTAGCTGGTTCCTGGCCATAATTTAAATGACAAACCATGCTCACTCTTGCTGCCTCTTGACAAGCTTCTTAGCTTCTCCCAGAAATGCGTTCTTCCCCGAGGTCTCATCGGACCAGAATCAGAATGCCTCCTCGGGATACCAAGTTCCCGCTCCTCTGTCTCCGGTGCTATCAACATGCCAGAGCTTGATAGAGGCAATGGATGATCAGGCATTGAGAATCCAATTGTCTGATCACACAAAGGTCGTGTGTTCTTATCGTCCAAGTCGATCAGAAGCTTCTCGTGGCTGCAGTTTCCTGAGGCGTGCATATCAGTCTCATCGAACTCGTTGCATACTAGCTTCAAGGCCTGGACTACCTCGCCCATGAAAGGCCGATGAGACACCTCCGGTTGCACACACATTGATGCAATTGCTGCTACTTTTGCTACTGTTTCAAAGGATACAGTTGATATGATTGCTTGATCAACGATCTCTTCTAAGCCGTCGATACTTGTCAGGAGTGGACGAGCAAAGCTGACCAGGTTTTCTTGGCCTTGTGGCTGCAACAAGTCCACCGGTTTTCGACCCGTGAGCAGCTCGAGGAGGACTACTCCGTAGCTATAAACATCGCTCTTTACAAGAAGATGGCCGGTCATTGCGTACTCCGGAGCCAAGTAACTGCAATAACGACAAAAGTATAACGATGAGATGATTTGATAAAATTGGCTAGATAATGCTAAAATCTCTTGTGATCATACCCAAAAGTTCCCATGACATGAGTGGAGATGTGCTGGTTGGCCTCATCAATTGCAGCTCTAGCCAATCCGAAATCCGAGACCTTAGGTGTGAAGTCATGCTCCAGCAAGATGTTGCTCGACTTGAAGTCTCGGTGTATCACACGAGGGCTCGAGTCCTCGTGCAGATAAGCGAGCGCCCTGGCTGCACCAAGAGCAATCTTCATACGAGCTTCCCAGTCTAGTGGATCCCTTTCCTTGTCAACTCCTAGAAACACAAGAATTAAAAGACCGTTGGAAAATTTGACAGAGAAAGTACAGTTCTTTAAGTGGTAACACCTACCATGTAAGTGTGATTCAACACTTCCATTAGGTATAAGTTCATAGACCAGGCAACGGATGTGTCCTTCGGTGCATATACCAATCAATTTAACGAGATTCCTGTGGTGCAGACGGCCCAGCATTTCGACTTCAGCCAAGAATTCGCGGGTTCCATGATGATCATCTCTCTTTAAGACCTTCACAGCAACCATCCTTCCATCTTCCAACATGCCACTATATACAACACCAAAGCCGCCTTCTCCGAGGATTCGCAGGTCATCAAAGTCATTGGTAGCTTTCTTTATATCAGTCAAAGTGAATGTCTTGGCAGCACCTGAGTATGCAAGTGCACCAGAAGTGTAGGTAGTTGACGAAGATCCGGGAATGCCTCTATTGGAAACACCTGAACAAGCTCAAACCCGCTCTACTTATCGATGTGTGATTACTCTTAACATCTTAAAATGCAGATAATCTTTTGAATGCTAGTACCTGGTTGTTTAGGCACAATGGCTAGTGGAAGTTGATGATGAGGAGGAGCCAGGTTTCGGCGTTTTTGTACGAAAATGCAAGAGACAGCCGTGCATATTATTAAGGCTGTTAAACATGAAAGGACTATCATAACAACTACGCCTCTGCCACGTTTACTAGTCCTTGGCAGATCAACTCCTAGAGGCTTATGCATTGTGTCACCATTTCTCGGATATGGTCCATTGTCTACGATGTTAATACCCGAAGATGCTGAAGGTGGTGAAGGCGGAAGACCTGCAGAGTCGAGTTTGCAAGCACCTCAATTGGACTTTTCGCAAACTTTGGTTGGTTACTAATGAAACAGCAGGATATGAGTACACAAACTGACCCGGATAGTGAACGTACAAGACTTCGTAGGACCCAAAGATCTCATCCTTGATGCCAACATTTCTGTCCCAAAACTTCTTGTAGATGGAAACTGCAGTTGCGCTGCTGAATTTTTCGGCTCGAGGTACCAAGTTGATAAGAACAGTACTCTTCTCTAGCTGCTGATTATCTGAATTTGCTCCAGCGATACGAACTTGGCTATGGTTGAGGGAGAGATTGGCTGAGATCTCCTCAGCCAGCTCAGTGACCAAACTAAAGAATGTGTATATTGGTATGCTTAGTTTGAGTTTAACCTGAAGAGGCCAGACACATCCACATGGTGATCCAGAAGGTGTATATGTCAAAGGAACAGGGCAGCTTATATGTGTACAATCTGCAAATCAACATCGTAGCAGATTATTACAATGTTCACAGGCCAAAATGCAGACAATTCAGACTCTACTTTACCTCGATTCGGTGGAGGCAGAGGCAGAGTTAGAGTCTGCAGAGGTGGTGGACTCATCTTAAAATTGAATGCAGCAGGCGACTTCTTCGGTGGATGAAGGAGTTCTTGCAGTATGAGACATAAACATGTCACTTCTTAGGTGCTTAACATTTAAGGGGCGTGGAAATGGGGGAAAGAAAGGGAACCAGAATGCTTTCGAACCATTGAAATGGCCGGTCGGGGCAATGCTTGAGAATGCAGGTGCAAGATGGTTCCAATCTGGCCGCGGATACTGAACTGGAGATACTGCAGGCCCTGCACAATAGACCAAGTACATTAGATTGGAGAATGTGAACATGTTTTAAGGCTCTTATGTTCAGCACAACTTATACCTTGGCGAGTATTCGTTGGGGAAGCAATCGGATAAGCTGCTTTAGGAGTGATTAGATGGTCTCTTGAATTCCTGCTTTTGTGGATTGAAGCTGAGGGCGAGTGTGAGGACATCACAGATGGCGAAATGGCAATACTCGACGGCCTAATGGGAGCTTGTTGACGAGGAACTATGACACAAAAAAGATGTTCCAGTTATCCACAACTTGAGAGGCAATTAATTATCTTCAAGAAAAAGGTGTTCAAGGAAAGAAACATGAATGAAAGAGCCAGTAATCTTCCATGGCACTGACTAAGAAAGATTGGTTCCGGATCGCAACGCTAAGAGCTCTGTAGATTCATGCATATGAAGACTAGTTAGCAAGTGCGTCGAACAGGCAGGCGCTTACCTGGCCTGAATGAATGTGCATTGATGAATTGCCATGGCAATCTCCTCTGAGACGGCGCCGTGGCTCCTACGCATTTGAATCGAAAAGGAAAATGTATCAACTTATCATCAAATTTATAGCCAAAAGGCTTGTAGGAACTGCTAGTACAAAGAATGTATCCAACTGCCAGAACTCATTCTGATCTGCAGTGGATTATAACAAGTCCCATAGGCCGAAGAATTCGTACGAAACGGGCAGGTAGGTGAAGTCTAATTCATTATAAACAAGCTCAAACACTTTACAAACATCACCATTTCCTAAGCAAGAATTCCATGTCTACAACCACTGCTCATATAACTAACGGCTCGGCGGACTAATCTTCGAAACGACGACACCAACACGAATCTAGATCACTGCAGAATTCTGCAGGAGAACAACCAATGAGACACAGAGGCAGCTCAAGCAAGTACCTAAAGATCCAAGAACAGGCAAACCACAACCACCAACCACGAACATGATCACAAGGACAAAGCCAACCAACGGCATTCCCATTTCACCTGATCAATGAAACCCAAAAAGAAAAAGAGAAGAAAAAAAACCACTCTCAAGCCTTAAAATCTCCACATAGAGTTGGTGTGTCTTAAAGGAACAACCAAAGACAAAAAAGAGAAACATGAAGACCCACTTGGAGTACTATACAAGTAACTGTAGGAGCTTAGTGAGTGTTAATTACTGATCATTTGTAAAGAAAGTTAAATAACAAAAGTGTTCAGGTAAAAAAAAAAAAGAAGAATATAATAAGTTCACATGTAAAGTTCATAACGTACTTTTTTTATATATGGATATAAAGTTTAAAGGTTGTCAAATTCTTTTGGTCATAATTAATGTGACTGCTTCACCTTTTTATTGATGATAGTTATAGGACAATGCTTCCCATACAAAATTCGATATAATTATATGTACACCAAAATTTTGGAGTGGTTAACCATTCCTGTGTATCTATGTGTACACCAAAATTTGTTGGTAAACATTAAATTTTCTTTTTATATTGTTCTAAATTTTTTATTGAATACAAATGAGAACTAATTACTTGAATCTATTACTTTGTAATCAACATTTTTAATGGCGACCGACGATCCGGGTATGATTTCCAATTGGAGCCGTATAGAGCCAAATCAAGAGAAGGGTTGGAGTCTATAATTATGCCATTAATTTAAAATTGCGAGACTTCGTGAATTTTAAAAATTATAAATTGAGCTCAACAAAAGACAAGAAATAACCAACATTATTAGGTGTGTTCATAAGTTTCATTGGGATTGCCTAGCTGGACGGATTGGATTGTACATATCATCCATTTCACGGTTATCTTGTATATAACATGGTATGGGATGGGAAATTATAAATATACAAAACTATGATAGTAAAAAGTGTCGGTGCAATGGTCCTGTTTTTCTTTGTGGTCGCTCTCCATTTAATGTCAGCCTTGCTATAACATGCATAGTAATGGACCACTAAATTTTCTGTATGAATTGATCGAATTACCGAAATATCATTTATTCAGCGTTAGTGATTTCGTGGGGATCCAGAATTATAATTATAACAAGGTATAGCAAATCGCTTTTGTGAAAAAATTTGATCAACACCTGAAATTGTCTAAACAAAGTTTTTAAGTTATATTACTTGATATTGAATATTCACTAAGTCGACTAATTCATATTCGTGTCAGATTGAAATTTTAAAAATTAGTAAATTTTTTTAACAAGTATTGTGCTAGTATGCGAGTCCACTTTGTTAAATTAGAAAAGTATTTTCACTAATTGATTTAATTATTTATCTTAAATCTCTTAATTAAATTGAATAACTTTCTTGACAAATCTATTATAACTTAAAGTTTATTTATTAAGTTAAGACAATGTATTGAAAGATTTATCAGTGCTTGCTGGTAATATCTTTATTTAGTTAATTGTATCCATTATACATTATGACAAACGAAAAACGATCAATTTTGTTTCAACAATTATTTTGTACTCATGATTTTTTTGTCATCATAATTCATGTGTTTTCGGTCTTCGTCACATCCGAAACATGTGTACGAAGTTTATTATATTCTACCCTTGTATTTTAGGAGGTTGCGTTATGGGTGGTATGCTATTTAAGATGTAATTATATGTTTTATATTAATAGTTAGCAATTTTTCTCTCCATTTTAAAAAAATATAACCTTGTGTCTTTTCTAAGTACAAGTAGCACGAACCAAATGGTGCCACGACACAAAGGACAAAGAAAGATTTAAAAAAAGGTGTACAAATCCGCCAAAGGTAAGTTATATTTATTGTGTGTCTATTTGCGATACTTTAAATGTTTGTTAGTGAATCTCCAGTTTTATTAATGAAATGAAATGCTTATATATTAAAAAATAAAGGAAACTACCAGCAGCGAATCGTATAATTGTAGTTTCCGGGCCCTGTCTGCTCAGCTTCACCGAAGCGATTACCACAAATAATCTGTGAACCTTTTTATTAATCAACTTGTAAATCTATTTATCTAAGAAAAAAACTTGTAAATATTATTTTAACGTTTTTAGTTTATATTTTGGTTTTGAATTTAAATACTGAGTTTTCTGATCTGATCTTGCTTAAATTTAACTTAATGACAAAATAAGTGTCCTGGTCCATATTTGTTTGAAACTATATGATGTCCAAACAATCACATTCACTTGAACGATGTATGTATATTTGAATCAAATATGATTTCTAAATTTGATATATTGCTAAAAATTCCAACTCAAGATATAAATTTAAATAAATCCTACCGGTTAATAGAATGGCTTGTTGGTGTGTCCTCGTCCATATTCGGTAGACTAAAATTTAACTAATTTTACTGTTACCGATTCTGAAGTACTAATTTCGATATATTATATGAATTAGTTTCGCTGGAAAACTAGGAACTTGTCTGATAGGCCCACCAACTATGTAAATGGGCCGGCCTTACCGGAGCATTTTAACCCACTCTATTTCTTCTTACAAGGCCTGGCCAAGTCTGGTTGTGTTAGAAATTTTTTTTTTGGTAGAATGGTTGTGTTAGAACTTAGAAGTAAAGTTTTGGTAATCCTAAAATCACTAAAAGATATAGCTAAATAACCACCAACAGTTTTGATACTCCTAAAAAAACCACCAAAAGTTTTGATACATCACCTAAGCATCTATAATTTTTTTTTAGATCCTATTCTAATACCTATTCTGGATCGACCCTGAACTTCCCAAACCTCTCTCCACCCTTATGCCACTGGACCAAAGGTCACTCGGCCCTAAGCATCTATAATATTAGTTGAATATGTTATAGAACAAAACTATGATGATTAGTAACTAGTACAATTCCATGAATTCTTTGTCTCACCATTCAAAAATCTTATCTAGCTTGGTCAAAATGTTGCATGTCACACTCGTATTACTCAAATTTAAAATTATATGAACTATTAATAGATAATTTAATCTGGGACTCCACAGGTCAAATAAGTTGGGCATATGAGAATCCTACTCAACTCGTTTGGGGCAGTTAAACAAAACCAAACATCTCAACTCCGCAGGTCAAATAAGTTGGGCATCTGAGCATCCTATAAAACCAAACCATTTAATTAGCTAATTGGTTCGTTTGGCTTTAGGTGCAAAATAACCAAACGAAAAAAGGCCCCAGGCCAAAAGTCCTAGGCCAACCTATAACCTTGGTGACTCGCCACTTTCTTATTTAAATGTCACCTACATAAACAACAAAAAAAATTCAAAAATGTCGAGAGACGTGACAAATAATTTTTTATTCCTTCAATATTTGAATATTTAAGTTATAGAATCCAGTCTCAAATTTACAATCCAATTTTTACTGATCATTTGTAAAGAAAGTGAAATAATAAAAGTGTTCAGGTAAAAAAAGAAGAATATAATAACCCCACATGTAAAGTTCATAACGTACTTTTTTCATATATGGATATAAAGTTTAAAGGTTGTCAAATTCTTTTGGTCATAATTAATGTGATTGTTTCACCTTTTTATTGATGATGCTCATCGGACAATGATTCTCGTACCAAATTTGTTGATCACATAAATATTTGTCATAAAGCATCAATTTCCTTAAATTGTTTGCCAAAATGCAGAAGAGTAAAATGACAGTTTCTTTGAAATTAAAGGCTTCATCTAACGACAGAAGATAATTTTTCATATGTTTAACAACATGGCATTGTCGCTAGAGGAAGAATCATGAGCCTGAAGTTCAAATTCTTCTAAATAGTTTATAGTGTGATATATGCCCGTTTAAGCAGTCAGGTTTAGACAGGGCGCCCTCTGGAGAGAATTCTATTGCTTCGATTCTTTCACTTCGAACATTGTCCTGCGATTGATGGGTTGCACTGTTGGGATACCAGAAGTGCAATGAACTATAAGCCTCTTCGATACTCCAGTTGCTTAGTATTCTCCAGTAAGATCTAACCAGATATTAACAAAAGAACATTTCATGTAAGGTTTCCCATTACGTGCAAAGTTGGAAGCGAAAGTATGCTCACCTCTCTGATGTAACTGGCAATTGCCTTGCAGCCTTCGGAGGCCAATTCCATGACGGTTTCAAAGGTATCGATAGGCAACTTTGCATCCATCTGCGTGATTAAATCATGGTCAAAAGATGATAAATCAATCTTACAAACAGCTGAGTTTCAGATAAACCTTTACACCATATGTTAAATTAAAATGATAGCTCACCCACCACAACTTAACATTCAAGAAACGAGGTGTTGATTAAATAGTATAGAAAAAAACAGGGACCTGAAGAAGAGTCACTTTGTCTAACTTGGGGAGAATGCCAACTGTAACATCTGCACCTCCTGCGCTATCTTCAATGTAGTTTAAATCTGATTGAATATAACAACATTCAGGTTCATGCTGTGGGCAATCGCAAATAAATTAGCCAGTTTGAAATGTGTAGGAACGCACCAAGAAGAGGAGTGCCATTGAGGTATCCAGCACTGCATGAGGTGGCAAGATCTCGCATAGGGATCCCAGCATCAGCAAGGGCTAAAGTTGCAGCATTGATGCAGGCGGATCTAGTTCCTACAGTCAACAACAACAAGAAACGAAGCGACGGGATATTCAGACATGAAAATGAGAGATGAAACATCTAGTAATCCAGAACTATGCCAAGGTCTACAAATTCAATTAAATGAGAGATGAAACATCTAGTAATCCAAAACTATGCCAAGGTCTACAAATTCAATTAAGATAATCTTGATCACCAGCTAATGCCTTCGCATATAAGCATTAGATGTTCATGATACACGGCTAACAAATATAAATCTGATGGACCATGGAAATGATACTAGATGAAAACATGCTAATTTGAAAGAGAAGATTGTTCCTACATGATTGTTTGTGATTAATAACATAGGTTTCATTGTGTAAGCCAAGTATAATTACCTCCATCTGCTTGAAGAACTTGCACATAAATATCAATCTGAAACAATTTATAGGTGTACATGAATAAGCAAGAAATGGTACTGATATATATGAATAAGCATGAAATTTCAGTACAATTTCTTGTAGAAGTACATCAATAAGGATTAAGGACGAGATAAGAAACCTGTGAACGAGGCATTAAATGTGTCATAATGGATGCCTCCAACGTCTGGCGTATTACAAGAGATATCTCTGTTGATCGCCTGCACAAGTAAAAGAGACACGATTATCTCGACTTGAGCACCCATTTGCACAAAGCAATTTAACTGATCAGGAAAAAGTAGAGGGCATGATCAAAATGCATCTCTCATATTACATGGAAAAGCAACATATCATGATCTGCGCCATCTGGTGGCAGAAGTAAATTAACATACATCACGAATATTACTTCACAATTGTTAACTGATGGATTTTGTAGTTTTCTTTCTAGTTTTAAGCAAGATGAATCGCAAGATAAGCGTGAAGTGTCGTGGGATCAATGTGCGTGGTCCGTATCAGGATGGTGGTGTTTCCAAATCAAAACACCGAAAGGAGTCCTAACAGTAAGCTACCTGTCACCCTTTGGCTTTCTCCTGCGATCTCCAGTACTGAAGTTGGCCATGGTGTATTCGCAACGGACCTAAAAAACATAAAACGAACAGAGTGAAATTAACTCAACCAAGCAACAGGGAGAAACAAATCACAGTATCTTAGCCTGCGATAAACAAAAGAACGAACAATCCTTACCAATGCCCGATCATTCATCTGCTGCCCCCTGTTTTCTACCTACCCAATTCGAAGAAGAAGAAAAAAAACAAACATCAACCTGAAAGATACAACTTCCCAAAGGTAAATTAAAGACGGGAAAGAGGCGCGAAAAAGCACCTCTCTAGGTCCATAAACAGAAGCAATTACTTTGGTGTTGCCCATCTCGAAAACAGCCGAACTACAAAAAAAAGTTTAAATTGTTAAGAAAAATTAAACATAAATAGGCTAAGCAAAAAGAGAAAAAGAAAATAGTGTTTATTTTACCCGTCGGCTTTGGCTACCGGGCCAATTTGAGCGCGGAGTTGACGCATCTATTTGATGTAAACAACAAAAATAATAAAAAAATTACAAAAAAATTGAGAAAAGAAGAAAAGTTAAATTAAGAGGAAGGAGGAGAAATTGTTGTTACCTCCATGGGCCGACGACCGTCTAGGCGGAGCCCTTCGGGGTTCACGTACTCCATCTTTCGTTTTCGTTGGCAGGGTTTAGAATCCTTTTTGGAAAACTAGGTTTAAGAGAAAAGGGAAAGATTTTTCCTAATTAGATTTGCTGGAATGATGTCGTTTCACTTCTTTTAGTCCCGGTAGGAACTTAGCGGGTTGGTATAGGGGTGATCAGACAGACCGGATCGGATTTCATAAAGATTTACGAAACTGGACCGGACTGTATTTGGATCCGGTGTGGACCGGGACATGAGTGATTGGTCCGGTCCAAACCGGAAAACCATTCGGACATACACAAATGAAGCAAGAACAAAAAGCACACACACACAGAGAGAAACAAAGACAAGAGTTAATGAAGCAGGGCACTTACCAAGTAGACAGGGGAGTTGGGTTTGAGCAACAAATGAACTAAAAGGGGGGGGAATCTTTTAAGTTTTTTTCACTGTAAAGTTCAAGTCTTCGGGTCAAGAAAATGGGAAATAAAAAGCAAGTAGTCGGGTTTCTTGTAAGAGAAATCTCCGCCCTTCTCTTACTTTTAATTCCGTTGGTCAATATACATTACCAATATATCACCCTACAACTAATTTTCCAACTTGGATCATAGAGACAGAAACTGAGACGCAAAGGAATATGAGAGATTCTCCCAATTATGTATAACACATAATCTATGAGATAAACAAACTATGAGCCTCTCATAGAACTCCGTCGAATTATTGACATATATATAGTCGATGGTCGGGATATTTTTTTTTCCCTCTAGAAAGACATATCACATGACATAACCATCATTGGAAGTAAAATTGCTTTTGAGAGGAAGAATCATAGGGCAATCCACCAATACATATCTCTGGAAATTCAAGAGCAAATATGCTACATGTTCAAACTTTTTTAACGTTGTAGATACAATCGACATAAGAGATTTCTGCCCACAAAAATCTCAAAGAGAGAGAACTCACCGTTAAATAGGAACAAAGATATCCGGAGAAGAAAGAGCTGAACGTTTCTCTGATGTCCTCCAAAAATGGCGGCTACTGCTATTTGAAGGGATAACCAAGGAGTAGAACTGGGAATAGGGCTAAAGCTAATCAATTTCAATTTCTGTGGGCTCCCTGTACTAAACCAGACAAGGAGTCAACATAGACAAGACAGAAACATTTCAATGAGCAGTTGGTGAGCGCTTCTGTTTAACCAGAAAACAATGTCCACAAAGCTACTCTCAGGACCCCGAGGGAAGCACTACGCGGGTCGCGTTGGGCCGTCAGGTTAAGTAGGTTCGTTGTAAGTCGCGGGATACTTCACAAGGGCTCAAGTCAAGGCTACTACCGATTCCTTACCAGGACTCGGAAAGGGAGAGAGAGAGAGAGAGAGAGAGAGAGAGAGAGAGGCGAGTCGACGACGAGGCTGTGAACGAGGCGGAGCCGCGGAGTGGTAGACTAAAATTTTAACTAATTTTACTGTTACCGATTCTGAAATTCTAATTTCGATATATATATATATATATAAATATATATTTTGGTCGAATTAATTTCGATATATTATATGAATTAGTTTCGCTGGAAAACAAGTGAACAACGAACTTGTCTGATAGGCCCAACGTATGTAAATGGGCCGGCGTTACCGGAGGATTTTAGCCTACTCTATTTCTTCTTACAAGGCCTGGCCAAGTCTGGTTGTGCTATAAAGTAAAGTTTTGGTAATCCTAAAATCAATAAAAGGTATGGCTAAATAACCACCAACAGTTTTGCTACTCCTGAAAAAATCACTAAAATGTATATATAACCACCAAAAGCTTTGATACATCACCTAAACATCTATAATATTAATTGAATATGTTATATAACAAAACTATGATGATTAGTAACTAGTACAATTCCATGAATTTTATGTCTCACCATTCAAAAATCTTTTCTAGTTTGGTAAAAATCTTGCATGTCACACTCGTATTACTCAAATTTGAAATTATATGAATTATTAATACATAATTTAATCAGTAACTCCACATGTCAAATTAGTTGGGCATATGAGCATCCTACTCAACTCGTTTGGGGCAGTTAAACAAAACCAAACATCTTAACTCCACAGGTCAAATAAGTTGGGCATGTGAGCATCCTATAAAACCAAACCATTTAATTAGCTAATTGGTTCGCTTGGCTTTAGGTGCAAAATAACCTAACGAAAAAGAACCCCGGGCCAAACGTCTTAGGCCAACCTATAACCTTGGTGTCTCGCCACTTTCTTATTTAAATGTCACCGACATAAATAACAGTATGAAGTGTAAAAACACTGGAACGGTAATTCGTCTAATTAAAAACTATTCAAAAATATCTAGAGACGTGACAAATAATTTTTTATAGCTTCAATATTTTTATATTTAAGTTATAAAATTTAGTATCAAATTTACAATCCAATTTTTATCACTCAAGTCAGATTTCAAAATCGATACGGTTTTGTGATTAAAAAAAATTAAGCAGATGCAACATGTTGATAATCCGAAGCAAAAAATCTTTTTAGTTGTAACGAAAGTTCATTCCAATTAGTAGAATTAAAGATTCGAGTTACATAGTGTTTATATTTCCGTCCCAATTGTGAGCTTAAGCTGCAGTTGCCCAGACAGGGACTGTAACGCCCCGTGATTTGATCAACTGACTCTACTATATTAACATGAGTCTTTTCAGCGTACTTTCTTCTCACTCGCACGCATCCAGGAAACTTACCAGGAGGTCATCCATCCTGATCCTACCTTCGCCCAAACGCATTGAACTTTGAAGTTCTTGCAGAATATGGACTCGAAAAGAAGGTGCACCTTATTATTATATATAGTAACAATCAAATCACTAGAGCATATCACACAGTACATATATGAGGTATCACATTCATCCATTCTTAAATAAGTGATGTTCTCGTCGCGCTAGATACACACAATCCCAAAATCCTTCGCTCGTAAGTACATTCGACCCTTGAATCACACTATACAAGCCGAGGTCGCTCTGATACCAAATATAACACCCCGTAATTAGATCAATTGGCTCTACTATATCAACACGGGTCTTTTCAGCGTACTTTGTCCTCACTCGCACGCATCTTGGAAAACTTCTTAGGAGGTCACCTATCATGATCCTACCCTCGGCCAAACGCGTTTAACCTTGAAGTTCTTTCAAAATGTGTGCTCATAAAAAGGTGCACTTTGTTATTATGGATAGTAATAGTCAAAGAGTATCATAGGGACAAAAAGTGAGGCGAATAATAAATTCCATGTATCAGTCTCTTCAAATTTTGTATATTATCAATGGCAATTGACAAATAAATGAATAATGATTAACAAAAATGAAATCTGGAAGAAAATGAGAAAGATATCGGAGAGGATGGATATAGTTTACAAATAAATATTAATTCCCCAAAATAAAAATATTATATTAAATCGATAAATTTAAATTTGAGTAGTTATATAAGGCAAAAATTGAATGATCTGAGGAAATATTTTTATAAAATATTTAGGTAAATTGATCTTAAATCCCGAAACTTAGAACCGCTTTGAGTTTTATTTTATTTTCAAACAATTTTTTTGTTATTTTTGAAAAAATAAGAATTAATATATCAATTCGTTCTAAACGAGTTAGAAACGGTCCCTATTTTATTTCTGTTAACTCAATAATTTGCTATATAAAACTTTTCAAAAGAATTGATATATTTTCAATCTTTCAAATCCTATTACTCAATTAAGTCGCACTTCTTACTACTAGGAGCGTCTTTAGTTTTTCAAAAGTTGAGGGTTGTCCAACCAATCAAAGTAGGTGGCCAACTCCAAGACACTTAAAAAGCAGGGTTTTAAAAAAATGGTCCGAACAGCAGTCTAAGTCGGTCGGATAGCGAATCGGCCCCATAGGGAGTCCGTTTTTGGTCAATAAATTGCTCTATGAGCAAATCGTTCTATTTCTGATCGGACCACCTAGTTTTCAATCAGAACAGGGGCAGTTCACCTGGAAAATTTTAAAAAATTATTAATTTTATCTTTTATTCGAGATTATCTATTTGTATATATACTTTATTTAATGTATTTTATAAAAATTAGTATATATTTATATGTAATTATTAATTTATTACATAAATTATTTACCTATATATATATTTTTTAAAATATTACAAAAAATTAAAATAAAATAAATTTGGTCCAACCAATGGTTGGACTGCTTGGGCCGGCCAAGCGAGAAGTCGGACTAAAATCCAGGTTAATCTCCGGGTCATTTTTTAAAATCTTGTTAAAAAGTCACGGAAGGAAGGGTTAATAAAGGCCCATTTACAAGCCCGTGGAGCCTATTAGAACATACACGAAGTGAACTATTAACATTGGTAATCTGGTAGCCATTGGAGTCGGCAACGTGTCTTTAAAGCAGACGTTAGATTGAGGTTATGAATTTAGTCAAGATGTCTAAAATATAATTCCGACCATGGGAATTATTTCTAGACCAAAAATTTTAACTTTGAATTTTTTATCTGATAATTATTAATAATTGAGGGCATAATTGATACTAAACAAATATGAATTTAAGTACTATATCCCTAAATATCTTTATTTTTTTATCAACATTTAAATTTTTGAAAAAAATATATTTGTTTCCTAAATTATTGCCGAAAACAAATCCTTTTCCAAAACAAAACAACTCTAATCAACCCGAAAACCAAAAACAAACCTGCCGTTTACCAAAAACCAAGACAACCAAAACACCCCCAAAAAACAAAATCGCCTCAAACACGGCTTGATGGCCGTCGGGACCTTTGGTGCGGTGGCTAATGGCCTATGTTGTTTATCTTTGGCCAGTTTATCAACTCCTTCGGCTCCTCCGACGCCTCTCAAGTTATTGGCTCGATTTCTAGGTACGTTTATTTGTTTCTTTTGATGTACTAATTATTTATGCATGCAATTGTTTCCTATGATCCTATGAAATCAGTTATTCAATCGGGTATTCGAGGCTCTTTTGCGAGAAAGTGCTCTTAACTTTGTGAATATTGGTAACCCGTTATAACAATATTTGTATCAGTAGTTATGAATATCGGTAACTAGTAAGAGTAATATTGGTACTAGTGTGAATATTGGTACCAGTGTAAATACTGGTACATTGATATTGTAATATTGGTATCTCCTTACCGTAATATTGGTACTTCATTACTGTAATATTGGTACACTATTTCAGTAATATTGTTACCTCACTTCGTTAATATTATACCTCAATTCAGTAATATTACTACCACAATTCAGTAATATTACTATCTCATTACTGTAATATTGTTAATATTTGTACATCTTTACTGTAATATTGGTATATTTTACTGTAATATTGGTACATGTATTTGCATAACATATAATTTGATGTGCTTATTTTTTGCTACCAGGTTGTGTGCCTTCATAGAAATGAAGAAAAAGAGAGATGAAAAAGGCAATACCAAACGATCCAAGGGAGGAAGTCTCGGCTAATCGTCCGTACGGGCTTTCGTAATATTTTAAATGATAATTTATTTTTTTTTTAGGATTGTAATTAATACTACTATATCAATTATACCTTTTTATTTTTTAGTTCCCACTGAATCTTGGCTATTCATCCTTACACAAATGCTGCCTTTGTATGAGAAGTCAATAAGATGTCCGCCAGAGTGGACTCGACCAACAAGTTGGACTAGATCCGGTTTTCATAAAATTTGAAAATGAACGATGTTTATTTTATTTTTGAAAATAACGGTCATAATAACATTTCATATCAAAAGAAAAATAAACTTATTACACTTTCCTTGTACTAAATTCCTCAAGGAAAGCTCCAAGATCTCGATACGAAGAACCACCTTCTTCAACTGCTTTCTTCCCCAATCTGGCGAGTTCTCTGGCTCTCTTCCGCATCTCTGCTGCTTCTTCTCCAACCATTACCCGAGCCAAGGCCTTCTCCAAAGCTTCACTCTTCACATCATCGCCAACGATCCTCCCCCACCTCCTGGCCCCCACTGAGGACCCGATCTTCAACACATCAACCACGAGCTTCTCATTGTAAAACTGCTCCGCGGCGACTGGCCACGTGACCATTGGCAAGCCCGCGCATATCGCTTCGGAGGCGGAGTTCCACCCGCAATGAGTCACGAACCCGCCTACTGCTTTGTGCTCTAGTATGAGCACCTGAGGCACCCATCCTCTTATAACTAGACCCCTCCCTTTCGTTCTCTCCTCGAACCCCTCGGGCAACCAATCCTCACTTCCACTCTGAGATCTCCTCACCACCCATATGAAGTTTAAACCGGAATTCTCTAGTCCCATAGCAATCTGAACCAGCGGGGAAGAAGTAAAGCTCGACATTGTCCCGAAAGAGACGTAAACCACTGAGTTTGGTTCCTTGGATTCGAGCCATTTGAGGCAAGGGTTCTCGTCGTGGACAGATTCTATTCTTCGGTTGACTGGGCCGATGTGCCAGATCTTCCTTCCGAGGACGTCTCTGAAGTGATCAGCGTACTCGGGTTCGAGTTCGTAGAAGCTGTTGACGAGAACCCCATGAGCCCTAACCTCCGCTTTCTTACATTCCTCCCGGAACTTAGACATCTCCATCTCCTGCGTCACCCAAACGGGCAACCTCCCTCTGGTTATCTGGATGTCACCCGGAAAGTTTGGGATAACGAAAGGCTCGTCGTCCGACGAGACTCCGTCTTGGGGCCTGTACAACCTGATGCACTCCTCGGTACTGGTGGAGAAGAAGGAAGTTCCGAGGAATACAACGGTTGGGACACCGAACTTGGAGGCGACGTCGATGGCCCAAGGGAAGAACATGTCCACGACGAGGCAGTTGGGCTTGTGCTCCTCCAGGAGGGCTTCCAGAGGGAGGGAGAGCAAAGCCATCCCCTTAAAAAACTTCAATATGGCCTCCGGGGAAGATTCCAGCGTGTCAAAGTGGGTTACACCTTCAGGAAGCCCTACCTCTTTCGAAGGGAACCTCACTTTTAGGAACTTGATGTCGGGTCCCAAGTTGGGCTCTTCTTCTTCTTCTTCTTTGGTTGACATTGTGATTATGGTTACTCTTGCCCCTTTTCTGGTTAGAAGCTTGGCGGTTTCCGCCATTGGGATGGTGTGGCCGTGCGCCGGGAACGGGAAGAAGCATATGTGAGTCTTTTGGTCATTTGGAGAATCATCCATCTTCTAGGTTTGTTGGAGATATTAGTTTTGGGTGTTCGGGGCTTGGACTTGTGAACTACTACTGTACTATACTACTATACTATACTCATATATATATATATAGATAAATAAAATTTACCTACCAAGAAAATGACAATTGTTTTCTCACAAAAAAAAGAATTAGAATGATTGAGGATTGAGTTAAATATAATATTTAAATATTACTACAAAATTTAACAAATATTTAATAGATGACCTTAATAACTCAATCATTAATTGATTAGTACTATAGAAAAGTTGGCGGTCTAAACATGGGGGTTAATTGCAGTTGATTATTTATTACTTATTAGTCATGTATTGACAAAATATAATTGTTTCCTTCTGATTGATATTATTGAATATTTCAGTTAACAAATTATAATTAATAAAAGACAAATATTTTTTGGCATAAATCATCATATAATCATCGAAATATTCATATAATACTATATATTTTCAAGTTTAATTACAAATTCATTAATTATAAGTACCGAAATATTAATTTTGTAAGATATATTAAGAATAACATTGATGTACTCGACCACGTTTTTACGGTTTATAATGATATCCTTTTCTTTTAATAACCACAGATCCACTTTGCTAGGCTAAGCACATGCGTCATGTATTGTTACGGATATCACGGGATTTGTTCCCTAGTTTGTTATGTGTATTATGAATTATTATAGATGTTATTACCCCACTTCATTATCATAATATCATCTCCACTTCACCAATATTCTCCACCATACTTCATCATCATCTCTACTTTACCAATATTCTCCACTTCAAGTTATCATGAACTCCACCTCATTGTCATCATGAACTCCTATGGATGCCAACTCAAGTCATCATGAAAATTCATTTAGCTTGCCTATAAATAGCTATCATTGTATGTACATTTTACACACTTGAATGAGATATTAACGAGAAGTTCCTCTCTTGCTCTCTTGCTTTCTTTCTCTCTACTTATTACTATAGTTCATATTTCATACAATTTATAACACGTTATGAGCACGAGGTTCTACCGTATTCTCAATACCATCTTGAGAAAATCGAGCAACAGCATTGTAAGTAATCTTTACGATTTCTATTTAATTCTATTAATTTTAAATCATAGCCATGTTATAAATCATGCCTACTGCCACGTAAAAATCATGCTTAGGTATCCAATAGATTTTTCCGTTCCCATTATTGAAAATTTTATATGATTACTATTCGAAAGAATTTTATATTAAAACTACCTAAGTAACCAAAATGATTAATACTACGTACATATGCAAAACTGCCTATTACTTGTTTCGGCGATGATCTTAATATTATATGCATAGATATAAATATTATTTAACCAAACTAAAGGTTAAAGAATAAACAATGGAAATCAGTTTATCATATCAAATATAAATATAACCTCTATGCAGGCTACCAAAGATTGTATAGAGAATGATTTAATTAAAAAAAATGTTGACTTACTAGTAAACTGAAACCGCAGTGAAGGAGGTGGCAATAGAATGTAATTGAGTTTATTGGTTAATTCTGTTTATGAGTTTTTATTTCTTGATTTCGTTTTCGTATTTATTTGAACATTTAAATATGTCTTGTATGACATTGAAATTTATTATGTTTGTTTATTGCGATAAATTATGTTTAATATTATTTTTGCTTATGATAGTCATATCATGTCGAATCTTGCCAAACTAGATTTTGTGGCCCTCCACATCACGGGCAAGAATTATTTGTCATGGGTTTTGGATGCCAAAATTCATCTTGAAGCCAATGGTCTCGGAGAGACTATTAAAGAGAAAAATATAGCCTCTACTCAAGATAAGGCTAAGGCGATGATTTTTCTTCGTCACCATCTAGATGAAGGTTTGAAAACTGAATACCTCACGATAAAGGATCCACTAACCCTTTGGGTTAGTTTGAAAGAAAGGTACGAGCATCAGAAAACTGTGATCCTTCCAAAAGCTCCTTATGATTGGATGCATTTGCGATTCCAAGATTTCAAATCTGTGAGTGAATATAATTCAGCTCTACTTCGCATCACTTCTCAGATTATTGATTCGGATATGTTAGAGAAAATATTCTCCACATTTCATGCATCTAATATGCTCCTTCAGCAGCAATATCGTGAAAAGAATTTCAAGAAATATTCTGATCTAATTTCTTGTCTTCTTGTGGCTGAACAAAACAATGAGCTTTTGATGAAAAATCATGAGGCACGTCCAACTGGTTATGCTCCATTCCCTGAAGTGAATGCGACAAGATTTAATTATAGAGACCGAGGTCACGGTCGTGGACGTGGCAATAATCGTGAAGGATATAGTTATCGTGGTGGTAATTTTAAGTACACACCTCGCCACCTGAAGTGGGAGAACAAAGAAAAGAAAGTTGGAAAAGATGGTGATGATGGAATGAAAATTGAAAATGTGTGCCATCGTTGCGGCTGCAAAGGTCATTGGTCTCGCACCTGTCGTGCACCAAAGCATCTTGTTGAGCTCTATCAACAATCATTGAAAAGTAAAGGAAAAGCCGAAGCAAATTATGTCAATAATGGTGCTGGCACTAGCATGGTATTGGCACTAGCATTATAAATATGGACGATAATACCAACTTCGGACAAAATGATCTTACTCATTTGGATATTGCAGATTTTCTTACTGAGTAGTAGTTTTATATTAATGTTTCTTTGGTGTGTTCCTTTATCATGTTTTTGAGTTCAATGTTATGTTCCGTTAACTTTTCTGTATCATGTTTTTTTTCTTGAATTTAATATAAATATTTCTTTTATTATGAAGAGTATGGAATTGGTTCAAGTTAGCTCATCTATCAAAGAGAAAGATTTGTGTTTAGCAGATAGTGCCACAACGCACACCATACTCAAGGATGATACATATTTCCTTCATTTGATTAGGCATGAAGCCAATATTAGTACTATATCAGGTACTACAAATTTAATTGAGGGCTCCGGAAGAGCTAATTTATTTTTACCTGGAGGTACAAATTTTTGCATAAATAATGCATTATATTCTCCTAAGTCTCAAAGAAATTTATTGAGTTTCAAAGATATACGCCAAAATGGGTATCATGTTGAGACAACAAATGAAAGAAATAAGGAATATTTGTCTATCACAAATATTATTCGGGTGAAAAGTGTATGTTAGAAAAATTACCCGCTTATTCATCTAGTTTGTATTATACATATATCAGTGCACTTGAAGCACATGCAATCGTAAACCAGAAGTTTACTAATTTTACTATTTAGCATGACCGGTTAGGCCATCTCGGTTCAATTATGATGCGAAGAATTATTAATAATTCATATGGACATTCTTTAAGGAACCAGAAGATTTTCCAATCCAATGAATTGTCATGCATTGCATGCTCTCAAGAAAAATTAATAATCAGGCCTTCGCCAGCTAAAAATAGATATGAATCTATTGAATTTCTGGAACGTATACATGGTGATATATGTGGACCTATTCATCCTCCATGTGGGCCATTTAGATGTTTTATGGTATTAATTGATGCATCCACTAGATGGTCACATGTATCTTTATTATCAACTCGCAACCTGGCGTTTGCAAGACTACTAGCTCAATTAATTCGACTACTAGCTCATTTTCCAGATAATCCAATTAAGACCATTCGTCTTGATAATGCTGGTGAATTTACTTCTAAATCATTCAATGATTATTGTACGGCCATTGGTATAAGTGTTGAACATCCTGTAGCTCATGTTCACACTCAAAATGGTCTTGCCGAATCATTTATTAAATGGATTCAATTAATTGCAAGACCATTGCTTATGAGAGCAAAACTCCCTATTTCAGCTTGGGGACATGCTATTTTATATGCAGAAATGTTAATTCGTATCAGGCCAATAAATTATCATGAATTCTCCCCATCTCAATTGGTTTATGGTCAGGAACCAAATATTTCCCATCTAAGAATTTTTGGATGTGCGATTTATGCTCCAATTACTCCACCACAATGCACTAAAATGGGACCTCAAAGAAGATTGGGAATATATGTTGGATTTGATTCTCCATCAATAGTAAAGTACATTGAGCCACGTACTGGGAATATATTTACAGCACGATTTGCCGATTGTCATTTTGATGAATCAAATTTTCCAACATTAGGGGGAGAAAATAAGCAGCTTGAAAAAGATATTAGTTGGAATGAATTATCTTTGCGCTATCTAGATCCTCAAACAAAGCAAAGTGAACTTGAAGTTCAAAAGATAATTCATTTTCAAAATTTAGCTAATCAATTGCCAGATGCTTTTGCTGACCCAAAGAGAGTGACTCACTCACATATTCTAGTTGCTAATGCTCCTTTAAAGATTGATGTTCCTGAAGGACGATCAATTATTGCCAACAAAGATAAGGCACAAATGAAACGTGGTAGGCCTATTGGTTCCAAAGATAAAAATCCTCGTAAAAAAAGGAGCATTTAAAGATGGTCAAAATGAGGATATCTTGACTCCCGAAGAGTCCCCAGTCAATATTCATGTTAAGGAAGGGCAGATTCTAGAAGAATCGCTTCCGAGAGAAGATCAGGTACCTGAACATATTGATAATCATGAGATCTCAATAAATTATGTTATGACTGGAGGAACATGGAATCGAAATGAAGTCATCATCGATGATGTTTTTGCTTATCACATAGCACTAAGTATTGTGGAATGTGAAGAGGATCTAGAACCAAAATCTATCAAAGAATGCATGCATAGAAAAGATTGGCCAAATTGAAAGATGCAATGAAATCTGAATTAGATTCACTTGCGAAACGTGAAGTTTTTGGACCAGTAGTCCGCACACCTGAAGATGTGAAACCTGTAGGATATAAATGGGTGTTTGTGCGAAAACGAAATGAGAAAAATGAAGTTGTGAGATATAAAGTACGACTTGTCGCACAAGGCTTTTCTCAAAGACCTGGTATTGATTATGAAGAGACTTATTCTCCTGTGGTGGATGCAATCACGTTTCGATATCTGATAAGTCTGGCAATAAATGAAAAGTTGGATATGCGTTTAATGGATATTGTTACGGCCTATTTGTATGGTTCACTTGATAGTAATATTTATATGAGAATCCCTGAAGGATTAAATGTACAAGAAGTACGTGATTCAAGTCAAAAAGGACTATACTCGATCAAGTTATGTCGATCATTATATGGGTTGAAACAATCAGGGCGCATGTGGTACAATCGTCTTAGTGACTACTTATCACAAGAAGGTTATAGAATGATCCTATTTGCCCATGTGTTTTTATACGGAGATCTGGATCAGAATTTATGATAATTGCAGTTTATGTTGATGATCTCAATATAATTGGAACTCCTATAGAGCTTCAAAAGGCAGTTGATTATTTAAAAAATGAATTTGAAATGAAAGATCTGGGAAAGACAAAACTATGTCTTGGGTTGCAAATTGAACATCTTGAAGATGGAATTTTTATGCATCAATCATCCTATGTATCCAAAGTGATAAAGCGTTTCAATATGGATAATGCACACCCATTGAATACTTTAATGGTTGTAAGGTCACTCGATGTGAAAAAAGATCCATTTTGACCTCGAGAAAATGGTGAAGAATTTCTTGGTCCTGAAGTACCATATCTTAGTGCAATAGGTGCATTAATGTACTTGGCTAGTCATACACGACCTGATATATCATTCTCTGTTAATTTACTAGCAAGATACAGTTCTTCACCTACAAGAAGACATTGGACTGGAGTCAAACAAATATTTCGTTATCTTCGAGGTACAATGGATATGGGCTTGTATTATCCAAATGTCTCAAAAGCAGACATAATTGGATATGCAGATGCAGGATATTTATCTGATCCTCATAATGGTCGATCACAAACTGGCTATTTATTTACATGTGGAGGTACGGTCATTTCATGGCGTTCAATGAAACAAACTATATCTGCCACATCATCTAATCATTCTGAAATTTTGGCTATTCATGAAGCAAGCTAAGAGTGTGTTTGGTTGAGATCTATTGCTAAACATATTCGAGAATCCTGTGGATTACCTTTTCAAAAAGGAATACCTACGACCTTATATGAGGACAATACTGCATGCATTGCCCAATTGAAAGAAGGTTATATTAAAGGTGATCGGACAAAGCATATATCACCAAAATTCTTTTTCACACATGATCTTCAAAAGGATGGAGAGATAATTATTCAACAAATTCGTTCAAGTGACAATCCGGCAGATTTGTTCACGAAATCTCTGCCTGCTGCAGTTTTTGAGATGCATGTCCATAATATTGGTCTGAAATGACTCAGAGATCTCAAGTGATTTTACGTTGTACTCTTTTTCCTTATCTACGATTTTATCCCAATGGGTTTTTCGAATAAAATTTTAATGAGGCACGTTAGAGATCTAAAGTGATGTGGTCATGAGGGGGAGATATTATTTTTCGTTGTACTCTTTTTCCTTATCTACGGTTTTATCCCAATGGGTTTTCCGAGAAAGGTTTTAATGAGGCACGTTATTCAAATGACATCCAAGGGGGAGTATTATGAATTATTATGGATGCCATTACCCCACTTCATCATCATCTCCACTTCACCAATTATAATTAATAAAAGACAAATATTTTTTGGCATAAATCATCATATAATCATCGAAATATTCATATAATACTATATATTTTCAAGTTTAATTACAAATTCATTAATTATAAGTACCGAAATATTAATTTTGTAAGATATATTAAGAATAACATTGATGTACTCGACCACGTTTTTACGGTTTATAATGATATCCTTTTCTTTTAATAACCACAGATCCACTTTGCTAGGCTAAGCACATGCGTCATGTATTGTTACGGATATCACGGGATTTGTTCCCTAGTTTGTTATGTTATTATGAATTATTATGGATGTCATTACCCCACTTCATTATCATCTCCACTTCACCAATATTCTCCACCATATTTCATCATCATCTCCACTTCACCAATATTCTCCACTTCAAGTCATCATGAACTCCACCTCATTGTCATCATGAACTCCTATGGATGCCAACTCAAGTCATCATGAAGATTCACTTAGCTTGCCTATAAATAGCTATCATTGTATGTACATTTTACACACTTAAATGAGATATTAATGAGAAGTTCCTCTCTTACTCTCTTGCTTTCTTTCTCTCTACTTATTACTATAGTTCATATTTCATACAATTTATAACAATGTGTTATTATGGGATGTATATTTTTTAGTAATATTATTTACCAAGTTATGTAGATCCTTAGGAGTCTGTAACTATACCGTGTATCAGAGCCAAAACTGGCCTAAACCCTAAACACTAGCCTACCTGCCGCAAAAACACCGATGTATTACCAAATAACAATGTCGTCTAAAGGAAACAGCAACTCAGGTGTGAATGGCTCTGATCAGGAGGTAACCACTGTTACGACGATGCCAGTGACCAGTGTGAATTCATTATCTCCATACTACCTTCATCCGTCGGATCACCCAGCTCAGGTATTTGTATCCGAGTTACTGAATGATGCTAATTACGGTGAGTGGGTGACAGACATGCCCGATCTTTTATTCGCAAAGAATAAGTTTGGCTTCGTAGATGACTCTCTTGCCAAACCTGCACCAAATTCTGGGAACTTGAATCATTGGATTCGTGCAGACCATATGATCAAAGGGTGGCTTCACAATTCCATGATCAAGGAGATCAGGAGTAGTGTTCGTTGTGCTAAGACATCCCAAGAGATTTGGGCGGATATCGCTGAAAGGTTTGGGCAAGGGAGTGCCCCTCGTGCCTACGACCTTCGAAGAGCCATATCCATGCTGTGACAAGATCAGATGAGTGTATCAGCTTACTATACAAAGCTTCCTGGTCTTAGGGATGAAGTCCAAGCCATCCGACCACTTCAGTGATCCACGTGCTTGAACTGCTTGATCATGACATGCACAAGCAGATACTGAAGATACGGGAAGAAGAGCAACTTTATGATTTTTTGATGGGTTTGGATGATGTATTCAACACTGTCAAGAGTCAAATTTTGAGCTCTCAACCGATTCTAAGTTTGCGACAAGCATATCATTTGACCACGGAGGAAGAACAGAGGCGTGCGATCTCGACGTCTCGCAAAGTGGTTCCAGATAGTGCCGCCTTTCACTCTCGTGCATCCGAGAGTGGGAATGCACCTCAGAAAATAGTGACTAGAAACCGCCCCAAGTGTGCTCATTGTCAGAAGATGGGCCACACTGAGGATCGCTGCTACGAGTTAATTGATTATCCAGAGGGTTAGAAACGTGTTGGTCGTGATGCTAGTCCTCAAGAAGAGAACTTGCGTGACAATCATAGGCGTGATTCTAATTAGGAAGTACCACCACGGGCAGCCCAAGTTTGCTTGGAGGAAAGCCCCGTCCCCAGTTTTCTCAGGATCAACTGACTAGCCTGTTGAAGTACTTTAGCATCAGGATTCAGAATGATGCCGTCGCACCAGGGAGCTCTGCAAAACCTGATGTGTGCGCTAATATGGCTGGTAAGACTTTTTCTTGTCGACCCTGGATACTTGATTCCACGGCAACTGACCATATCACCTACAATTTGGATTGGGTGAATGGTTCTTTACAAAATGAAGGACATTCTCTGGTGAAAATTTTGAATGGGGATGTCCCTGTGCAAGGAGCCGACTCGATTGAAATTTGTGATGATTTGAAGCTCAATCAATTTTTATGCATTCTCAAAATTTAGTGCAATTTATTGTCTATTAATCGTTTAACAAAAGACCTCAATTGTGTTGTTACTTTTCTAACCGACATGTGTGTTATACAGGACTCAGTTACGAGGAAGCTGATTGGAGTGGGTAGGCAGCGGGACGACTTATATCACTTCGAAGCCTTGCAGAGGGTAAAGCGTGCTCGGCAATACGGAAGGATGACATCATCTGGCATCGGCAGCACGGTCACGCCTCCAATGATAAGCTTCGTAGTATTCCTTCCTTAGCACCCATCCAATTTCCTTACAAACCCTATGACTGTGACTCTTGTATTCGTGCCAAGCACACGCGGTTGCTATTTCCTCTTGTATTCGTGCCATTTCCTCCAGGAGGGCTTCCAGAGGGAGGGAGAGCAAAGCCATCCCCTTAAAAAACTTCACTATGGCCTCCGGGGAAGATTCCAGCGTGTCAAAGTGGGTTACACCTTCAGGAAGCCCGACCTCTTTCGAAGGGAACCTCACTTTGAGGAACTTGATGTCGGGTCCCAAGTTGGGCTCTTCTTCTTCTTTGCTTGACATTGTGATTATGGTTACTCTTGCCCCTTTTCTGGTTAGGAGCTTGGCGGTTTCCGCCATTGGGATGGTGTGGCCGTGCGCCGGGAACGGGAAGAAGCATATGTGAGTCTTGGTCATTTGGAGAATCATCCATTTTCTAGGTTTGTTGGAGATATTAGTTTTGGGTGTTTAGGGCTTGGACTTGTGTACTACCACTGTACTATACTACTATACTATACTCATATATCTAGATAAATAAAATTTACCTACCAAGAAAATGACAATTGTTTTCTGACAAAAAAAAATTAGAATGATTGAGGATTGAGTTAAATATAATATTTAAATATTATTACAAAATTTAACAAATATTTAATAGATGACCTTAATAACTCAATCATTAATTGATTTAATTGATTAGTACTATAGAAAAGTTGGCGGTCTAAACATGGGGGTTAATTGCAGTTGATTATTTATTACTTATTAGTCATGTATTGACAAAATATAATTGTTTGCTTCTGATCGGTATTATTGAATATTTCAGTTAACACATAATAATTAATAAAAGATAAATAATTTTTGGCATAAATCATCATATAATCATCAAAATATTCATATAATAATATATATATATATATTTAAGTTTAATTACAAATTCATTGATTATAAGTACCGAAATATTAATTTTGTAAGATATATTAAGAATAACATTGATGTACTCGACCACATTTTTACGGTTTATAATGATGTCCTTTTCTTTTAATAACCACAGATCCACTTTGTAAATAATGAACGTCACCCAAAAAAATATTGAATTGAAATGGGCGAATGTTTAGGCTAAGCACATGCGTCATATCCGGTGAAAGAGTTCAAATCCGGAAAATTTTCGACAAGACAGGTATATTGATTTTGTTGAAAAGATGTAACAAATCTATATGAGTTAAATTATAATTCAAAAAGTATTTTAATAGAATTAAATAATTTATGTAATTAATATTTAATATTTATGAAGACAATTTTGTAATTTTTGTAATTTATTTCTAAATTTAAGACATTTCATAATTTATTTTATCCAAATTTATTGCATAAAAAAAGTTTCTATTATATAATTAAATTGTAAATAAATTTATTTATTTTTTGAATATTTGCTCTTTCAGAATATTATTTTCATTTGTGCTTGTACTTTCAAAGCTTTAACATCGAGGATCGTGCAAAATGTCAACGATATCTAGATTTTGATTTGGTGATCCACAATTACTTCCAGTAGTGGCGCATCTCCATCAGATTTTGCATATATCGATCATTTAACTAATCAAGGGTTCACCGTCTAACCGTATTCTGGGAGTGATTCCATTTGTAACGCTAAAATTCAATATTTTTAAATGAGTTTTAAGTCTTTTACAACCTGCATCAAATCTTATGGATTTTGTTAGAATAATTTAATTGTTTCGATATGTCCCTTCTTTACAGCTGGATGACAGGAGATCCGAACCCCATTCTCCGCCGATGAATTTGATTTAGGTGGGAACTAAAGAGACATTTTTACTTTTATAAGTACCAAAAAATTAATTTTGCGACAATCATATGGACTATTAGATCAAAATATATTCAAAAAAATTCTCATCCAATGACTGTTAATCACTGAGGACATTTTTACTTTTACCCAATTCTTTTTAGCATAATTATCATTAAATATTCTATTTTTTAAAAAATCCAACATTTAATATCTTCATTCTTTTTAGCATAAGCATCATTAAATATTCTGTTTTTAAGGAAAATTTAAAATTTAAACTCATATTTATGGTATTACTTACACCAATAATTTCTTATTATCGAACAAACAATTGATAGCCAAAATTTAAAACTAACTTTTGTAGTCCACCGCCTAGGATAATTTTATATTTTCGTAAATTTCTCTGAATAGTTGTGCTCACTGGTTTGTTGTTATGCGTTATTGATTTATTTTACTTTGTTATTAGTTTGTTGTT